>WJFA01000047.1:0-98831 GCA_009870155.1 Pseudobourletiella spinata | reverse complement strand
ATATATATATATATATATATATATATATATATATATATATAAAGGAATAAAAATCCATGTCAGCAGTGAACAGGTCATTGGTGCTGAGTGACTGAAAGATGAGTGTATGTGTGTGTGTCTGTCTGTGTCTGTGTGAGGAAATATAGGGACCACTTGTATCCAATTCTAGAGTGGGCGACCTCTTTTATCCACGTTTGAGTAGCCAACTTTTATTGTTACTCTTTATATTTATTGTTGTTCGGGTCCTAAAGGCAACACACAGACTGTAGAGGAGCAATAGTTGAATTTTTCAAGTTTCTCTTCTCTTCTCTCCTTCTGTCCTTCCTAACCTTTTGTCCCTTGTGTGAATTTACTCTGACACAGTGTTTGGTCACCTGGCCGTGAATGATCACCTTAAGAGCTTGGACGATTTGGATGGTAGTTTTTGGAAGTAAAATAACGGCCGGTATGCAATGCTTTTAAATCTGATTGGGTAAACACTTGAGATGTGGATATGTATGTAAGTCTTCCATGAGGACCCACGCTATGCACCACAAGGGTACAAATCCCGCGTTGCTACCGCTTGTTTTGCAAGATTTTGTCACCTAAATTTTTACCGCACATGTCTAACTCTGTGTCCCTCGTAAAGACGCGCGTATGTAGGATGGTGACAGGAGGGTTTTCCCCCCTCAAAAATGTGTGAGCTAAAATGATTTATTGCCAGAGTGTATATTGATCTTGTGGCGACAGTGTGGTGCTGCTCAGTCCAAAGCTGATCGTTGCATAGTCCTCCGTGAGCACTTCCATTCCATATACTACTGCCACTGAGCCTACCACCAAAAGCGAAGGAATTTTTCATCTTTGTGCTCTGGTCCAATGTCCTATCATCGCACCCGTCCTCTTCTTTCCAATTCTTCCACATCGTCTCGTCTTCATCCATTATCCTATGACGAACTGTCGGACATAAGACTTTTTCTCAAGATAAAGCAAGCTCGGGAGACGACAGTGGAGGAGGACGAGGAGGAGGACTGAACAATATCAACATCAGCTCTGTGTGGAGTGGAAAAACAAAAGGGTCGGCATACGATGGTGAGGTACGGGGGACGGACCATAGGAGCTCATATAATTTTAGTACACTCTGGACTCAATGGTCCACTTAGAGGCTGCTTCGTATATTATGAGTGTCTGACAAAAAGTTTCATATCATTTCATCGCTGGAGAGATGAACCTTTTGATGATGGTAGTAGGACGTGGTGGTACAGTCGCATGTAAAACCTACCTATGAGCTTCTCTCTTTGCCCGCATTGTTTTATGACCCTGTCCCTGGAGGTGTTCAAAACAATAATGCAAAAGGAGCCAGGGAGTCGACGTCTCCGTAAGAAATCCACCGACAAGGCTCTTCCCAGTGCTGTTTCTTATCCCCCCGGGTTCTAGCACTGTGGAGCACGAGATGGTGATGTGAGGACGAAGGGGACGAGGAGGAAGGAGAAGCTTTAGAAATTCAAGAAAAACTTGACAGTTGGCCGTTGACGGAAAAGAGAGAGACTCTTCAAGTGTGCGAGTCCGTAGTGTGGCATACACGCGAAAGATTGACAGTGTGGCAGTAGGAGCCGTAGTAGTTGAGATAAGTAGGTAACATGTGTGTGGAGGAGAGTGTAACATCGCCTCCGGTCGGGCGTGCGGATCAAGCGTTGACATTAAGCGGCTTGGGCAAGCGGGACAAAGCGGAAGAATTTGGTGGAGAGGAAAGGGAGGCTTAAGACAGTAGTGTGTCACACATTACCTGTGAGAGCTAGTCCAATTAAAAGGATCGTCGTCATGGTTTTCTCCATGGTGAGAATTTAGTCCAGTCTAGCGTAATGATAGTAATTATCCCGTTCCTCCTTCAACATTCACCGCTACCCTTGGTCGCCGTCCAGACACATATCACACTAAAATGATTAACTGGATCATAGTTTATATTATATAGTGTACTTAGAGCTTTCCAGGAAATTTTCTCCCTCCTTTTCAATCTATAATTCACGCACAGGACCAAAAAGCGGAGCAACAAGGTAGTCCACAGAAAAGTTGGTCACACTGTGTAAGAATGTATCAGTGTGCACTACATATGATACGCATACGAGTGTGTGTAACTGTCTCTGATTTGAGGTTGGTGATAAAGCCCGTGTGAGTTATAGTTCAGCACTTTTCCAACTACTTTTCGCTCCTCTGCCCGCCTCCTCCTTGTTGTTCCTATTATGCTTGTTGTTCTTTTCCAACTTTTCTCCTCAGTATTTGTCCCACTCGTGATGGTAGTAGGGGCGAGGGTAAGGGCCTTTCCCACTCTCCACTGATTCCCTGTACGTCTCAGAGTGTATGTTTCTGCCGAGGAAAGTGTTTTTATTACACGTCGTTAATTCACACACACATATATACTCGGAGAGAGACACACAGAGCGTACAAGTCCATGTGAATGAAGCGGAGCGGGGCAAAGTTACAATTATTCCTTTGATGAATTGCTTGATGAGTTGCGAGATAGTGGGGAATTTATGGGAGGAAAATCGTTGGATGGGACCATAAACTTTGGCCAATTTAAATTATTTGGTCACAAACAATGTCCTGATGTCGGAGGCGGCGATGACAAGGTCTTTACATCCGAGAGTTTGGAGCACACTCGTATATGCATCAAGGGGCTCCTGATTGCATGCAAAAATCCGTTCCGTCCCCAATCGTATATTTACCCCTTGATTTAGCTGCGCCGAAACTATGGGGTTCGTTCACAACTTTGGCCACCGTTTTCCATGAACTGGAACACTGACCAGGTCGTGAAGCATGTACTGCCGTCAGATTGATTGGATCCACATACACGCCCCGCAAGCTCATAGGCTGCACACTGGGACCAATTTTCTTATATGCATGTTCGTATGGATCCCTGGGCAAATTGGATTAATAACTGATCCACACTTCCACTTTAAATAAGTTACTGTGGCAGTAGAACGGTGAGAGTGGAGGAGATGCACGGCAGCTTTATTATTATTATTACTCCGCTGAGAGGTCAAACCACAGAATACCGTCAGAAGCCGCAAAGAACAGAGGTGTGGGTAGAGACTTCTCCTCCTTATCCTCCTAGTCAGAGTTGCTACAAGAAGAGTTTCCTCAACTTTTTAATGCATATCCATGAAGGAGATGATGTGATTCCCGAGTGTGTGAGGGACGGGGATGGAAAAAATTGGGAAATTGAGATGAAACTTGTTCACACGGCCAGAAGTGAAGAGTCGACGGAAGACGTATGCATATGCGTTGGAAGTTGGAGAGCAGTGAGAGGACACCGAATATGAGTCACAAGATCCTCTTTCCAGTCTTTTCTTAAATTTTCACGCCGACAATCCTTGGCCTTCTCCTCCGTCTTCCCAGTTCACACCAAAAAGTGCCGCACCACAACTTTACTATGTATCATACAGACCAAAGAGCAGTTCAACTTCACAATGTGTTAGCTCTCCACTTATGGTCCCAGTCAGCACTAGCACGACGACGTTTCACACTTTACAGTTTTCAAGAGGATCCTCGGTTGGAAACACTGAAGTAGCACAGAGAGTTGTTGTTGTTATCTAGGGGTGAAGACGGCAAAGACGGGATTTGATACACTTTTGTTCAAAAAAATTATTGATCCCGTAAAGGCTTGTTGACGAAGTCCGTCAAGCGTGGTGCACACGCAATGAATCTCTCTGGTCGGTGGAGCAGGAGATGAGTACAGAAGTAGTACAATGAGGGATGATTCCGAAGAACGAGTTCCTTGTCCCTACCTACGAGGAGCAACAACGGTCTCCGTGGGCCTGGAAGGAAATAAAAGGAGCAAATTATTTTACAAACCAGATTTCAATGGAATCCTATCAGCAGCTTTTACGACACTTGGTCTAGTCTACAAGGGCTCCCGTGTGTGCACACGTGGAACACGATATCGGGGGGGGGGAGGGTAGATTTCTATTTCCCTGTCAGTTAGTAGAGTTAATCCATTTTCACTCCATATCCTTCTCTCCGTGTGTTAAGGATCCACTCCCGGCGGAATAGATAAATGAATACATTGGTGCCACAACAGGCTACTGATAATCTCATGCATATACTCTAATATGCAAGATACCAACTGACTCATCCACGGGGTCACATCACCTGGTAGTTTTGACCTGTTCCGCAGGGGGGTGAAGAATGTTGGGAAATGTGTTGAGAAATATTTCAATTGATCAGAAAAGATGCTACTCCCATTACTACCGTCAAAGATGCTAGGGCAGGCCATCCCTACGATGGGCACAAATGAGGAGAAACGACTCAAAAACAATTTAAGGAAATCACTCCTGATGAATTAATGCATTTTTCACCGTCAGCTTTACGTGCCAACTCCTCAAGTAGTCCGGCAAGGTTTTCAACTCGTACACGTATACATACACAAGGTTACTTCACCGGTCCTGCTGGTCTAACTCTTATTACTACCGCTGTATTTACTCAAGTAGTGACCAATGCTGGAATTTTATCACGTTCATCCCTGTAGTATACCTACTACTACAATCACCTCCTCACACCGCACAACACCCTACCGTCGTCGTCGTTGGTGGACTCAGAAAATATTATTTGAATACACGCCACTGCACACAGTTCCAATCATCCTATGGGGGAAGTTGAGTATGACCGTTACCCCGTACACACATGCAAGGGCATGTTTATATGACTCTGCGTGCGTGAGCACTCCAGTGTCAACAGCCGAGGATGCGAAGGAAGGCACTATTAAATTTTACGATATAAGAGGACGTGCGGCTGCACTTACCCAACGGGTTGATCCAATACAATCAACAGAGCACAATGCACACCCCTTTTTTACCCGGTCCGATTCTACACGATTACGTGGATAACAGTTTTGTCCATCCGTCCGTTCGTCCAAATGAATAAAAGGAGAGCGGTACGGAGTAAAGTATATGCTATCAGCGCAACTCACACAGACACCTGGCCTCCTCTAACTCTCACGTTCAACTGGTACGAGCTAAGGCTCGAGCAAGTTGCGAGCACTATCGAGGGCTCAGCTAACACACAAGCACACACGCAGGAGTAGGACTCGAGGAAGAGGAGATGGGGTGCGAGCTCCGTATGCAGGAATGCCTCTTTGCAGAGAGTTAGGGGGAGAGGGGACTTCATATAACATAGGGCCGTAGAAATATATTGCGCCTTACAGTAAACTACGAGTAATTTTTCCGTCAAGTTAAATGCCACCACAGATTGGGGCTCACGTTGCTGCGGTTCGACGAGGGTAAAAGTTTGTTAGCGCACTGCTTCATATACATTAAAAACGCTCCTCCCGCTGTCTTCTTGACGGTGAGCGCGAGAGAGAAAACACACTACACTACCGAATTGTGTATAGAGTATAGAGAATCTGGAGTTTCAAAGGGATACTCATCCCCTCCCCATTTTGGGGGAAGGGATGAGCTGGGAAGACAAAAGTAAAATCCTTTGTTCCCTCTAAGACTTTGACTTCAAATGCAGTTCCTTCGACTATATCAACTCTCTGACAATGATTCCGCGGGCCTAACCATCCGCTACTTTTCCAGGAGTGTAGTAGTAGCAGTAGGAGTAGAAGCTAAAAGAGCTGTAGCGGCTCTTGGTACGTACAGCAGTTGTTGTTATCCAATTGTATGCACGAAAAGTAGCTCCACACGTTCTTCCGAGTCCATTATAATATGTACGAAGTAAGGAAGTCCCAGAGGGTACTTACCACACTCTACCGGAGACGGAACTTTGACTCCTATAAACTCCTGTCTTACAAGACGGATTTGATGCAGAGGAGCATTTACGAACCCTTTCAGCCCTCCACAGAATTAATCATCTGGACTTCCATCAACGCAACGACGGAGACGCATCTTCTGATTGCGGTGGGAAAAAAATCCAAGACTCATTATGTAGGGACAGGATTGTCAAGGGTGGACCGTACTATTTAAGGGCTATACTACACACATTTGACTCCGTTTCCAGGAGGGAAAAAGGCTCGCACACACGCCTTGGATTAAGAACAAAGGAAGTTTCAGCATGGTGCTAAGGAATCGACGCTTCATCTCTCCTACTACTCCTACCTCCCCCCGAGCCGTGTAGTAGCAAAATTAGTTTTCCTTCGTTCTGCCAGTCAGCCAACACCACTGGAGGAAGATGCTGATGACGATGTGAAGACTGGACTAAAATAGCTGGGAGTAATGATGATTCGGTGGCTCTCCCTCATCTCAAAGGAAGAGAGGAGGATTTAAGGAATACTGGATAAATAATGGAAATGAGGAATAGAAAATACTAAGCTGTTAAAATTTTTTGCGTTTTCCCAACTGTGCAGTGTGTGACTGAACATTTTGAAAAGGAGTTGTTGGTTTGAGGGAGAGAAAGGCGGTTGTTTACACGAGGTACGAGAAGGGACTCTCTTGTCCCCTAAGCTGACTTTCCTTAAACACACTCCTTGTTGCATTTTCCAGTGTTTTCATTTATTCATTTCCCCTCTCTTTCCTCAAGTCGTCTTTCTCGTCTCTCCTCAACGCGCTCCATATAAGATTTGTCTCTGTGCTCGAGGAGTGGGAGAGAGAATGTAGACAATTGGACTAGCAGAGTAATGCCACAGCTATACTATAGCGAGAATCATACAGATCTCCTAATCGTCTCGCATGGGGCACTTGGTTATAAACAGTGCAGTATGTACCAGCTGATAACGGAGAGGAAAAATGTTGTTTCAGACGCAAGTAAACACTTGAGAGCCGCTCATAAATGGGAACTAATAGAAAAGTTTTCCTATTGTTACCAACGTAAACAAGGATGATTGCCAAATAGCCAAAAAAGCTCATTGCATCCTCCACTCGTATCTTTCTGTACTCTCATCGCCCCGGCGGGTGGACCCAAGTTTACAGCTAAAAATCAACTAAAAGTTCACATAGTAGTGCCGCTATCCTCCCACCATTGTGGCCACCACCATTTCCACCACCACCGCCGCTGTTGTACAAGAGTATCAACCTACATTTCCCTTCCTCATGAGCCGGGCAGGAGGGAGCGGGGCACAAAGTGCTAAAGTTTGAGCAACATTTTTCAACTAAATGGAGAATTATTATTCTTTTTTCTCGAAACAAAAGGCATGTAGAGCCGCAAGCTCACTCAATCCCCACACGCCGTTATACCTGAACACGATAAATCCGTGCACTGTAACATGTCCTACCTCATGAAAAGTTTGACTCGTTTAAAAGAATTGACTTTTTGTACACACACACACACACCTACAGTACACATACACACACGAGCGGTTGGCCAATGTCAAACTGACTGAGTGATTGTGATGGGACCATCGGGGTAACAGGTTGGGAATTTTGGACAGGTGAAGAGAATAAAGTCAGACTCGCCTACCTCCTATTCATCTGTCGACGGAAGGACAACAATAATCATAAGACGAGAGAGAGAGAGAGAGAAAGGCCCTGCAGTTCATTACATGATTTCGTGTTGTGTGCAGCACACGGCTCTTGACTGTTTCTGTAGACTGCAATATGGTATACCTCCGTGTGTGCTTTATTACAGCGGCCACTTGAGAGAGTGAGTGGGAGACAGAGGGACAACGACGGAGCACTCTACGACAATTTAAAACGTCCGCGTCCCTTGTTTATTGTCAAATCTCAAATGTGAGTCCAACAGTCGCTCTTATTTCAGTCAAGTCATCCTCGTGTGTACACACATGTACGCAACACACTGCATGCCTCCCCCCAAATTCCTCACTATTTAAAACAAACTAAATTTCCTCCAATTTCCAGCCTCCCCCCTACTGTAACAACATGGTTATGGTACATTGGACTTATTTGAACCGCACTGGAGGCTCACACCTATGGAACCTGGGGTCCTTTCCTTTTTCCCATCTCCATCATCATCATCATCATCACCACCATCGCCAACACCAGCATCATTGCTTATCTGGCACCTAATAATAAAACAGGAGGAGAGAGGATTTCCCTACATGTAAAACTTATTACTCTACCATCCACAGTTGATATTTTAGTTAGATTGCGTGCCTCATATAAGATTGGTATAGTCTATAAATTTCATTTCATTGTGATTATTTCCATTCTCTCACTCTCCCGCTTTTTTTCTCCTTCCGTGGTTTCCCTTGAGCCTCCCCTGAATGACTGAATGGCTCCCGTCTCAAACTTATTTACTCTTCTTTATTTTCCTCGAGAGCTTACTTTTGTTTTACGCTTTCCGCTTCGTCGCTCCAGAAAGACGTTATTTATGTTCCTAGCCACCGACTCTATCCTCAACAGACTCTGTACATAGGACGGACCATAGCTCGCACATGCACATACCCACATGGAACATACAGGTATGTGGACACAACTTACAAGTTGGGGTATACATACATGAGCACACAACACCTCTCCAGATTACACTATACCACGTGTAGTCTACTTAAATTACGATTTCTACATAACGGACTCGTAAGCTCTGACAGAAAGTAGTGTGGCGTGTGAGCGTGTGTGTGTGTGTGTGTGTGTAAGCCAGAGTCGTTCCGAATCTCAGCCATTCCCCTACACACCCGGCAAGCCCTTCAGAGGTTCACACGACTATGGCTCAAGTCCATGGTTAAGAAGTATTCTCAAGGCGGTCCTACGCCTCGCTCTCACAGACACGTTAAAGAGAATCCTTATTTTCATCCACTGTGACGTGTTTGGACGTGGTGAGAACGAGGTTTGACAGCGTTAAATTAATCGTTGGGATGTCCCCAATTGTGGCGCAACATGCAGGATAGTGGTTAACGATGTACTGGCCCTGCACTCTCACACAGCTGCATATAACTACTCCACTTCTATCTTCCGTATGGCGTTCCACGGGAGTAGTGTATAAGAATACAAGCGGAGCCCGACAGCGGCTTTTGAATGCCTTACCCAATCTACGAACGAAGCATCACTTCCCTCAATTTATTAACCAACGTGCTAAATTATAGTTGTTTGCCTCTCAACTAATTTCCAATGTTTGCTCGGATTCTAATGACGGGAAAAAATGGACGGGAAGGTGTGAGATTTCTGGCGTGCTCAACGTCGATTTATGCCATGTGTGCATATTAGTTTCTGTAGTCTGCCCGTTCATCTCACACTTTGAATCTAGACTCCCTCCCTTTCTTTCTCCCACACACACACACACATACACAGACCTCGTCAGCCCGCCAATTCCCATCAGCTCTGATTCCTGAAGACATTGAGTGATTTGGGAGTGGAGGGGCGTCAGGTGGAGATGCTGGATTCGCGTCCTTACTGCGAAACTTTTACCATATAGTTACTCTCTAGACCAGCTGAACAGACAGTTCACCCATCATGTCAACCTAAAGGCCTGGCAAGGTGTAGTTAGGGCTGAGAAAAATGACCGGGGATCAAGCAGTTCGGTTGAGGAGCCTCGCTCTGCTCTCTTAAACGCCTTCATCCTTCACCGTTCTCTCAGTCTACGTCCAACCTGCTTTTTAAATCCCTCCGGATGATTTGAGGTTAAAACGATGATTTTTTCCCGCTCACACACTTTGGCTGCACAATTACTCCTTGTTGGAACATTATGTGTATGTATCTATATACTCAGCCCCACTCTCCTCACTTTTTACACCGTGGGCAGTTGGGGGATTCCAATAGAGAAGTTCGTATGCATAAGTATTACCACCTTGCCTTGATTAATATGGAGTGGGTAAGAGACCAAGAGCCTATTACGGCTAATGGTACAGGTTTTGTCCGAAGTCGGAAGGATGATGATGAGGCTGATGATGATTGCTCCAAGCACTTATTGATAGCATGACGAGTCAAACCGCAGGGACTCGGGATGATGCAACTTGGTTGCTCTGTAAGTATTTCTCTCTCTCTGTGCCAGTGTATAAACCTGCTGCCATATGTGCGAGTGGATCAGGTGTGTAGCCCAATGGGAGCTAACTGTGCTGGTATTTTCTTACACGTTTTACTCCCTTGAGTCCTGCCACCTTTTTTCAATGGGACAAGTAGTGTAATAGTAGTCAAGTAGTAGGACCAGAGCGAAAATCAGGATTCAGGTCTCCTTCTTCGTCTTCACCGTGCTCATCTTCCAACTTCACGTGTCCGATTTTTCTACAGCCCTCCTCTATGTTGCTACACACAGACACACACACACACACACACACACAATTCTGCTCTTAAAGTTCGTCATGATGAACCTATGCTGCTCCTAGCTGGAAGCTTTTTTCTCCTCTTCCACGTGGATCTCAGACATGAAAGTTGTTGTGACTTGAGCGACTCAGTAAGATCTCCGGGGCGGGTCATTTGTATGCGTATCGTGCGTAGTCACACCATTTAATGATAAATCTGTTTAAGATTAGATAGCGTTTCAGATACATCTTAAGTCTCTAGTATCTGGTTGTTACATCACGGCTAAAATCCTTGCTATGTTTACCTTCTGCCACGTTGTAGCTTGGTTTGACAAGCTTACATAGTGCGGGGCAGCTCCGCGTGCGAGAGCACTGTTGAGCGAAGGACTGTGTATTTGCTGTACGACGCCGTCTTACCGTCATCACCGGCAGAAAGTCAGGGCTAGAGATGAGAGAGGGTAGAGGCGGCGCGTGTTCCTGTCTATGTGTGTGCGTTGTAAAACATGGAAATGGCAAGAGAACCATTAGGAAGGATGGATCACTGAGCACACAACACACTCATTATCTGAGGAGAATACAAAAATATTGTGATCAAATCGGCTTGCTTCATCCTGTCGGAGGAAATTTCTAATTCAATTAATAATAAATCAGCCCTCCGGACTCCACAGTCATGAATGGCAAAGGGATATAGAGAGACGGCTGAGAAGCATTCTAATTTTATCCTTTTCCCTCATCATTTCTACATTTAATTATAATAATAACTCTCAGTATTGTTACACGCCACCATCACTACCACCACCACTATCCCTGTCCACACGGTACGGCCAAGTCAATAAGAGGCTATGTGAGTGGGATTGGAGGAGAACAAAGTATTGGATAAACAGCAACAGGGCGTAAGAAATCCATTCAATCTCATGTATTTTCATCCATCGTATACATCGCAGCTTAAGTAGAGAGTACCTGGAAGGACTGAAAAGACTCGTGCTAAAAATGCCTTGCAATTTCCGTCGATTCAGTACTACACACACACTGTATTCAGGTGAGTGAAGTAAGCACCTTGCCCCCAATGCTTTCCACTCAATCGCCAGGATTAGTATGCTGTGGAATGTGTGTGTGTGGGGCTGTGAGATGGATTGGACTTAATTTGAATACGATTTCGTCGGACTTCTGGTCTGAAACGTGTATATATAAATGTGTGGCTTTTTTTCAAGGGAGGCTCGTTAAATTATTTGAATGGAGAAAAAAACAAACGAGGCCAAGAAAAATTATAATTTACCTGTTTAGCTCTTCACGCTTCACCCTCGTAAATTTGACTTGTAATTTCATAAGTTGGAGAGGTTGCAAGCATATCTTGAGGGATATGCACAATACTACACCTCGAGTGAGCGGACATGTATGGAAATGTATATATGTTAGCCTGTTAGTTTTGCAAACAAATCCAAGGCTGGCTAAGGAACTAAATTAATATATTGGCCAATATCACAGGGAGAACATGGGTCATTACTCATGGGCCTGGTACTAGTTATAGTGGCTTTGTTGGAGGTGGATGGACAGGAATATACGTAATAAATGTACATTATTTTACAGCTTCTTCCGCTTCTGATGACGGGGGAGAGTGGTTGTGCGGTGGTGTCCATGCATGTGTGAATGCAGGTGTGTTTGTTGCGTCTCTTCGTGTCTTTCTGTGTGTGGGTATGCGTGTGTGTGGGAAAAACTGCGTTGAAAGTTTCACATTTGAATGATTTGAATAAAGCCTGCGGCTGTATTTTTGAGCAGCTCATTAAGTCGTCAACTTTTTGCTCTTTTATTTCATTTAATATTTAAATTAAAACCTTCCTCCATCCACTGTTTTGAAGGACGAGTGAGAAAGAGAGGGCTAAGTCCTGGACTTTCCGCTCACAGTCCTGCAACGGCAGCAGGGAGAGAGGAATGCAAAGACGCGACACGACCGACGCTAAGCAGCTCTCTTCCATACCTCTATTGAGCCAACAGTCAATACAAAAATCAACAGAGTCAACAAATTATTTTGCTTTACGGACAAGTTGATTAAGCACGACCACAGTCTCTCTCTCTCTCCCGCTCACTCCTTCTGTCTTTCTCAAAGTCCTTATCCATTCTCCTCGTAAATTAAGCCTGAGTGGTTATGAGATCATGGAAACGATCCCTGTGGTATAGAAGGCAGCAGTGTCTTGAGCATAAAAATATTGATAGCTATCCAGACTATCCACCGGTTCTGCTCCATACCAGGAAGAGCTCGGAAAAACATTTGTGAATCAAGTGGAAAAGGCGCGCAAGAGAAAAGTTGAAAGATGCTGGGTCGGCGGGTTGACAAGGAGTACGGCTGCTGCTGTGGTAAGTAGATCCATGACTCGCGGGTCTGACAAGGCGGCTGCCACCGTTCCATCTCCCATCCTGTCGGTAACATGGGTGACAACATGGGGGAGGACTTGATGCGTGTCTTTTATTGACAACGTCTGTCATCCTTGTCGCCTTCCGCTCCGAATTCTTCAAAATAAATTCCATCCTCTCTCTCTCCTTCTCATCGTCGTCGTTTGTGGCGTGGAAAGATGAGAGAAAAATTGACTTCTGGACTTACGGTTACTCTTCCCACCAGACAGAAGACCCTTCCTTGCCTCATCCTCAGTGCTCCCTCTGGAAGAGGGAGGGAATGTTTGCTTTGGGATTGTAATAAAAATAAAGATAAACAACTTGCATCTCCAGCATTTCTTCTTCCCGAGACGGAGCTATAAAAGCGTCAGGAAATATTACATTTATATACGCCCTCGTATATATAAAACCTCTGAACGTGTCCCCTTCATCATGAAGGAGGGAAGGCCCTACTCAGTGGGGCTATGTGTGGAGTAGCAAAACTAGGGAGGAGAGTAGTTCAGATGGATGAGGATGTGAGGCACATGGTGGCCAAGTCGGGATATAGAACCGCTTAATGTATAATGCATTGAGTTCTCCTACTACCTTTGGCCACAAAGTAGAAAGTTCTTTTGAAATTTTGAGGGGAAAAAACCTAGATTCACTTCTCAAGAGTGCTTTTACTACTATGCTTCTGTTCGAAATCCTCATGGCCCTTTTGTCACCAAGGTTTACCTCATCTTGCCGTGTCCCTCTGTACGGATGGAGAACCGTCATCTCCTCCCTTCGCAGTCAGTGGTGGCTGTAAGCTACACGTCAGAGCGTGCTCTTTTGGATCACATACATATATTTATCTATATATATTTTTAGTCACACTCAAAATCTGAAGGGGATGAAGCATGCTCGATATCTTAACGGCTATTCAATGGCTCTGCGGCTAGGGATGGTGCGTGTGTTTCCACTCACCCATAAATATTGGGTTGTAATGGCTCTAAAGTCATTTGTCCTGTCATGTCCTTTCTGTAACAACACGTAAACTGGACAGTTAAAATCTCTTCGAGACTCCATAATTTTTTCCCTTTTCTTCTGTGGTACGGCTGAAAGAGCTGAAAACACCTATAAATATCTCCTAAGCTAATCGTCCCCAGTTCCTCTCCTTCACGACACTTCGTCCCTGCTCCCGTGTCCGCACAGCTCTCGTCGTCTTTGAAATTTAGTCCGGGCACTCACTCATCAATCCTCAAATCTTTACGTCTTTTCAAAAGCTATGCTCTAGATTTTAGTCCAAAAATTTTCCTTCCACGTTACAGTTGCTCACAAAGGCCTTTGGAAGACCACCTTCGTCAGAGGGAAAGGAATCACTCAAACTGTCCGTTTCCAATTCATATCTTCACTAACCTCACGGCTATTGGGATGCACTTATGATAATCTACCAGTACCTGGCAGGCCAACTAGGCTTCGTATGTGGCAGCACCTCGGAGAGCTGAGGAGTCTGTCATCTAATATCCTGACCTCCACTGTGACTTTGTGCAAAAATAAAGGGAGGAAACAAATGCATGGAATTGAATGGGAACCTGTTCAAGTGCAGTAAATCTTCCATGGGCCAGTTCCAAAGGACGTATTGTGTGCACAAATACAAGCAAACACACACACACACACAGATAAGCATCTCAATCTTCATTTGAAGAAAAGGGAACAGTTTTGATTGTTTATTCGGTCGGTGATTTAGTGAAATGATGTACACCTCTCAATCCACCGCAAGATTGGTCGGAAACGTGTGGACATAAATAGGAAATGTAGTGCTGCAGCTCAAGACGTGGTTTGAAAGATGATGATGACGCTCATGCTGACGACAACAACAACAGCGACAACGACAAGAGAGCAAAGCTGTTGAAGCGAGTCAAACGACGCTGTAAAATTGGATCGTTGGGTTTGGAGGAATCTCTCTTCCCGTGTGGATATCTATGTGGTGTTGAGGGGGAGTGTGAGAGATGAAGGGAGTAGGCACGTATTTGCTCAGCTCTTAAGACCTCAATTTGAAGGGAAAATTACGAGGTGTGTACGACAAAGGAGAGACGGAGGAAGTGGAGTTGTTCAACAGTTTTTCGTTTGTACTCTCCGTTCCGTTCCAATCCATCGACATTCGGTCAAAGGGAAATCAACTCGGACGTGTTCTTCTCGCCTCCTCCGCTTCGAAATGAGAAAGAGGGGGAGAGAGAGAGAGAGAAGGGAGATGACCAGAGCATTGAACGCATCGCACCAGCGTCGTCGTTGTCCGCAGTGAATTGATCGCAAAGTGGACTGTAATTGACTACTGACGGCTTGGATAAACAGAAATGCCCTTCCACGGTGAACAAACTTGAACCATTTGTCCATCGATGAGTGGAGAGAGGTACAGAAAAGACTGTGAAGGAATCTCTCACAAGTTTTCTACTCTATTTTTCTTTGATTCCATTTCCATTTCGTCGTCATCCTCAGCCTGACGACGGTGGTGCGAACGCTTGTCCCAATCAGCAGAGCTATTGTGATGGATGCAGAAAGGTCCACATGGCAGCAGGACATGCTTGGATTTGCACGGAAATGGAAGAACAATGAACTAGACATTGGGGCGAGCGAAGGGCAGAAAATATTCGAAGGCATTCAAATTGTGGAAATAAAGATGGAGGAGGGGAAGAATGAGAAGGAGGAGGAGGATGAGTGAGAAGATAGAGATAGAGTGTCTTCTAAGATTGAATTGTTTTCGTCTAGTTTTTTTCTCAACATCTATTCCAAGCGGTACAATAGCGAAGCGGACTTGGAAATTAAGTGCTGTCCAAACAATGGTCAACATATGCTTCGAGCATTTTTCGCGCAAAGAGATTTGCATTATTGATGAAAGGCAGTAGAGTTGACTTTGTAAACATTCTATGTGTATTTTGTCTTGGGGAAGATTGGGCAGCTCACTGACCACTGATTTAAGTTTATGTAAGCATCATGTCTTCCCCGATTAGCTTCACCTGCACATCGATTGTTACAGCCTGAGAGTGTTCCTTGTTGCCATGTTTGTATGAGTTCCGGCAGGAGTCCTTGGGTCATGTCATGTAAGCGGGATCCTTTGAATTTAGAATCCTCCTGTCTTGGCCGTTCATTAGCCAGTTCCTTCATTGACCGATCGAATAATGTGTGCTTGGATTCGTGGAATGGCCGTTGGACTATAGGCTCATGGCCGGCCAAAATTGAGCTGAGTTGTCTTGTGTGTAGGAGAATAAGAAATCATTCATTTGCATGTGTAGACGTAATTGAGTGTTTTCTATTTTAACAGCATGGAATTCCCATCTCCTTTCAAACACCATTAATTACTCCTGCGGAGCTGAGACGAGATGTGTTTAAATTAGTCCCTCACGCATGCAGCCACCCTTCGTCCGTTTGAAAAGCTTGGGCTCAAAACAACGCGTGAGAAGATTTTCCCCTGCGCTGTAGTTAGTGTCAACTTATGGTCCCATGGTGTTATTTCAGAGGAAATTGCAGTGACCTCTCGGAGTGACTGAACCTGCCAAAAGGGAGATTTGGGTTCAGCTTGACTCTTGAACAGTTTGAGCTCCTCTCACACAGCCTATAGTTGGACCCTCCTTGAACCGTGGAAATATGATGCTTGACATCGTTGAAGGAAAATTTATTATTCGGAGGATTAGTTCGAATTTTCTGCCCTATGCAATTACAGTGGGGGTGTGATAACAGCAAGAAGTCTTCCGAGAAGCCCGTGTGGGATCAGGGCCAAGTGGTGGTGGTGGTTGCAGAGCCGTCGTCCCAACTCAGAAATGGTGTTAGCCGATAGAATGCACTCGGACTACTGTGATTAGAAGGGTGGTTGACATTTTTTGGACCCATGACGTCTCGCACCACTGCGGCTGGTAGGAAGAGAATGATGACGACGAGGGATGGGGAACATCCACGCGCTTACCGTAGGATCAAGGGGAAGAAAAGGCTTTTCACGGTTTTTTAACTACCACTCATGCATGGAATCCAGTTTTTGGTCTGACTCGGGAAGATAGTTGGTCCCATATGCAGTGGACTAGTGGACACTGACTGCCAGTTGTTGTCCATATCTGTCGCTTACTCCCCAAAATGGAATAACCTGTTGACCCTCTCCTATACACATTTCCTCTTCTGAGTCCCCCACTTAACACCCTGTCTCACCGCAGCATCCTTTTAATTTCTTTCCTAACTTGGGAAAATCCAAATGCATCCAGCGTGTCCGATTCCCGCGTAGTACCATGTACCATCCCAGCCACATCTGTTCCATTAAATATTCCAGGGATACAAGATGAAAATGATGAGGATGAAGAAGATGTGAATAAAAGGTAGACTAGCTCCGTTTTTGGTTAAAAAGTGCAGAAGAGAAACACTGCACTGTGAGATTCTTCTGGCAAAATGGAACCAATTCTGACTTTGCTGTAGCAGGAATAATTAACTTTTCTACTCGGTTTCCCTTTGAAAGTCCGTTCTGTATAGCTCATACTACGAGAGGTGAAAAAATGACTGGTTTTGACTTTTTCAGCTTCTAAGTTCATTGTCCAAATGAGTTTTTCAACCAACTGTTGCCTTTTTAAGCCGTCACAATCACTCGGGTTCGCCTCGTCATCCCATTTCCCTTCAGAGTTGTTGAGGGGAGTGAAAAAAAAGTTGTTGCAGCTTATTTGGGACTCCACTATTAGGTGTACAGAATGGAGAGAAAACACAGTAAGTGGCTTCATAATTCCCTGTAAAGAGATTTTCGTAAAATGGTCCGCTCCGTTTAGAGCTTTCGGAGCGTTCGTGACGCTGGTGGCTGGAAGGAAATGTGTTGGAGCTCAAGCCGCTCTACTGAATACGATTAAGAGAAGAGGACAACAACTGAGGGCCGTATTCGATTTCACCTCCGTCACACATCGACTCTAAAGGCCACGTCAAATTCTAAAACGGAGCAAGAGACACTTTTCCATGTCACCTCTCAGTTAACCAGGCAAAGGGAAGAGAGTGTGCCCGTGCCCATGCTGCAATACAATGGAGAAATATAAGCATAGGGCACGGGAAATTGTCCTGAGCCTTTATGCATGATGGGAGGCGGATGGAATTACAGGTGAGTAGCGCATGGCCTGAACTTCCTCGTCCTTTCAATATCTAATATATTATCACCTACATTTGTGCACTCCCTGTCCCTCCACTTACTCTGGTCACAACCGGGCCAGAGAGGGGAGGGGTGGGGAATCAACAAGTGAATTGAAGAACCACCTGCGCGGCGCCACTTGAAGACAATCTTGAACCAGTTAAGATTCTATAATAACTCTTCCATCATCTCAAAGACTTTGTTTTCCTCGGTTGATGTTAAAACCTTGCCCCGACCATCTTGTCCCTCTATTAACTTGGGGTTACATAATGATAAGTATTACGGAACTTTTTTTGTTGTCTGGGAAGCCTTATTGTATGTAAGGGCATATGTGTTCCGTGGAGGGACGACGACGATAATAATTCTCCATTTTCCATGTCCTCTTCCATGTGCTTCATCGGGTGGATTTTGTTACCTGGATTGTTGTTTGCTGTTGTTACGGTTGTTGTGTGTAGTAGCCAGCTGCTGCTGCTGCTACTTCTTCAACTTGTTGTGAGTCGTCGTCATGTTCCTCTTCGAATACAATGGGCAAAGGGGGTCTCCCTAAAGGTCAGGGATACAAACTACTAATACTAAGTATGGACCATTCCTCCTCCAGTACATGCATGTCCTTGTGTAGGGACACATAAGGGCTGAGGCAGGGAAGAGCGAAGGGAATGATAAGAGACGCTTCCCCACTCACTCATTCACTCTCCCTCCGTCTTCGTTCTCCAGACTGCTCCTCCTGCATAGAAGGTTCACTTTTATCAGATGACGAATAAATTATGTGCCTCAAACTCCTCAACTACTGAGGGTTCCTTTGGAGCAGGGCCCAATGATGCATTGCTACATGGCATGCTGAATTACTATACTTGGTTCAAGTTTACGAGTCAAGGGACTGCGACTGGTTGCATATGATTGTGTGTGTGTGTGTGTGTTTGAGGGAGAGAGAGACAGGGAGAACGGTTGAGATTTTAAACGAGGGAAAATTTTCTTCCCGTGTAAATACATAGTACATGTTCTTATGGG
This sequence comes from Pseudobourletiella spinata, assembly GCA_009870155.1. Classification (NCBI taxonomy): domain Eukaryota; kingdom Metazoa; phylum Arthropoda; class Collembola; order Symphypleona; family Bourletiellidae; genus Pseudobourletiella; species Pseudobourletiella spinata. The sequence continues at coordinate 80,232 of WJFA01000047.1, read as the reverse complement.
TAGCCTCGTACTGAGGATCCTGGCCTCTATACCTCAAATTCGGCCAGGTACTTAGAAGACGAAACAACAATAATAATAATAATGATAGGAAAAAAGTAGTAACTACTGTCTTGCCCGACTTGGCATATGTATACGCTCTTGCAGGAGTGCCTTGCCATGATCAGGAGTGGGAATAAGGGACGATGTGTTCCTCAACGTATGTGTTCTTTTCTTACATGTGTGTTACTACTTTTGTATGGTGATGTTAGTATTTTGTTGATATGTAGGAGCTCGTGTAGTATGTGTATGCATGGATTTGTTTGACCAGACGACGTGTGAATTTCCATGAAGTTCAACGGATTCCTCTTCCTCGCGACGCTCACTCTCTGAGAGCCCGAGCGTATGAGTCAGATAGCTCGGCTTGTCATATAAGCTCTCATCATAACCCGTTTGTCTAGTTTTTCGGGTGCAGTGATTTTTTTCCCACCCCTCACCGTCCACTACTTACACACTGACTTTCGGACCTTTTATTAGCAACTTTTATTTTGATGCCCCGGCCTCTGGCTCCCAGAGCTTTTTACAGTTGAGAGACACGAACGGATTTTTACCTCCAACTTTTTTTCACACACAACCCACTAACATGATCATAAGAGTAATTCTATGGGGAAGATTAGGGAAATGTAGGCGCATATCTGTCGGGATATATATAATGTGCTCTTTTCTATGGCTCCGCTCCCGCGTCCATGTCCAGCAGAGAGTGTGCATGCCTCTGTGTGCGTGTATGGTGATGAAGAGGAATAAAAAATAAGGTATTAATTTGTATTTGATGGTTGCTGTTTCAATGAAGCTTACTGTATGCCGAGGTGGAAGGGGAGCACTGTGGTAGTAGAAGCACACACATGACACGGAGAATGTGTGCGTATTCGGCTATGTTATTGCGTTCTGTACGCATAATACGCGTACTCCGAAGGGTTTACGACCCCTCCTCGGAGTAACAACCAAACCGTAGCCATTAACCCTTGATTGCTGCAATTAAAATTTATTCCATGTTGTCCATCCAGTTATGCCTGACTTGATTTTATGGAGGACGTTTTAAAAATCCTCCTCCCTAACGAGCCGGGCATGTATTACAAATTATTCCGATGGTCACACTCTTCAGTTCATGGCCTATTTTTAAAGACGCACACACACACACACACACACACACACACACCACTATGCATTCTCTCCGGCTCAGAACTCCACGAACTGGTTCTTCTCCTGGAAATTGGGGGAGCTGGTGCTTGAGAAATATTCCGGTGATGATGTAGACAACGTCAAGGCTATAATCTTCCAGAGTTTGGCTCCCACACCCAAGAGCATTGCGTCACTGTATCCTACAGCATCCTATCCAGCAAGGGTTAAGGGATGATGCTTGACTGCCTACTGTATTGAGGCGAAAACGTAGTTACCTATTTGATACGCTGGTCATACGTTAGCAGTAGTGGAGTTGCTCCTAGTAAAAATTTCTGTAGGGGTCGGAGAAGAAGACGTGACGTGACATGGAGCGTGATAATATATTAGACAAGGGCTGAACCCTCTTGTTGAGTTGCAAACTTTTTCCTCTAAAATGGCTGCTGGGGCGGCAGTTACGGGAATTTGAGACGGTGGAAGATCATGTATATATTTGTGTGTGTGTGTGTGTGCAGATGATGGAGGGAAAAAACTTATGTAGTTATTGGGAAGATGAGCGTAAAAAATCTGAGCTATTGGAATTCATACACTCATTAATTCCTCCATCAAGGGAGCGAGTATATGTGCTGCTGTTGTTACTGTAGTGGGATCACCAGGAGGATGAATCCCACTACCACCACCATCATTATTAGTATGACGATCCATGGTGAGTCTCATCTGCCTCTGAGCCAAAAAGTTTACTGTACGCTCCTCGTTAGTATGTAACACACGGGAGACATGCTGCTGGCCAGGCGGACATTCTAGACGGGGGATGAAATGACAGTTCCTTGTTGTTTTCTAATAAATTTCATGCATAAATAATTATTATGTTTCTGTCTCCCTATCTCTTCATTGTATTTTAATGGCTGCTCCTCACCTTTTCTTCGTAACTACTTAAATAATAAAACTCACTATGAAAAATGAAGGCGTATTAATGTTTCCCGTCCGAGCTCATAGCTCATAGTACGAAACCCCTACTGACTTCCCATCATTACCGCTTAGCCCTGTAATTTATTTAATGTGGCTTGACGAATTGACCTCAGAAGAAGGTATAGTATCAGCTTTCGATCCACAACCAATAATAGCACCACTCCCCGAACAAGCCGGGAGCTCCTAAGGTTATTGACAATGGTGGTGGTGTGGTTGTACTGGTGTTACTGACACTTGCAGTTGGGGTCGGACTCAAGATGAGGAAATAAGCTAACTACGGAAGTTGGGCTTCTGGGCAGAAGAGACCCATTAAACGGATCATTCCTGAGGACGTAAGTAGTATATAGCTGCTGCCAGCGGCAGTCATTTTTTCACTTTTCCCCCAGCACGATCCTATTTACAGTGGAAAGTGTGAAGTTGAACACTTTGCACCTGAAAATGTCGGGGTATTATGTCAGCCGTTTAGATCTCTCAGGTCTCACTCTCTCTCTCTCTCTTAAGATGTTAAAAATAGGGGAACTGATTAGTTTTGAAATGGACGGGCATGAAACTGAAGGACAGGCCTGTATTGTTCAAGAAGCCCTTCGCGTGTCGAACTTCATGAGCCCCCCGACTGTTGCGTTGGATCGGACGATCAACCACTTGAGGAAGCCACCAGTAGTGTGCTGAAGGAGCCGTGGCAGACATTATCAGTAGTATGGCAGGAGTCCCCGGTGGAGTCATGTAGACTTGAAAGGGCTTGAGTGGTTCCTTCGGGCAGATGCAGACGCAGACATACACACATACGCATAAACGGCATAATACTGCTATCTATATCACGACGATGGTGGTAGTCGCTATGGCGGAGGTTCTTCATCGCTATAAGGCAGCGGTGAGCCATAACAATGCGTTCCAGGAATAATGCACGGAGCAATTATGATAGCCATGTGGAGGAGAACTGCGAGCAAGGTACGAGTAGAACACAAGTGGGGCCCTGCCAGCAGACATATTAAAGATTCCCAGATGGAGATGAAGGGATCCTCTATCAAAACATTGACAGGAGATCTGATTAAGGCCGGGCACGACTCTATTCCCCAGGCCTCGGTGCTACCGTCTTTGGTTCAATCAGCCCCACTCGGTTTTATTGAGGCCTCATATCCAAGGGAAATGTTTATCCAGAGGATGGGCAGGGGCCAGCCAACCTTTGTATATTTTTTCAAATCTTTCCCGCCCGCGGCGCTGGACCCGCCGATAAAGTCAGTATACAACCAGGTTTTTACCCATGGATATGTGCATGTATGAACGAATCCGAAATTTGTGGACTAGAGACCATCTTATCCATGCTACTCAAGAAGCTGCCATTAGTACGTATTTAGGCGGAGGACTTTCAAGACGTGATTAATTAGACTTTTTTCCATCTGTACTGTAATAAAGTGTGTGATTTAATCGAGCTGAAAATAGGGCGGACTTCCCACGACGCCGGCCCGGCTCCTCTACTTTTAATGTAATGATAATATTTGTGGGGAAAATTGTCCGGCAGCTCATTTCAATATTTGAGTCGACAGTTATGATTCGACATGATGTTGAAGGGAGTGATCGGATCGATCCCATTAATAGTACCGCAGTCAAGCGTGTATATTTATACATATGTGCGTACATATGTGTGTAATGTGACTGGATGTTTCTGCCGTTTGCCGCCACTGCAGTTCCCTGTCTGACGCCCCGTCTGCTTTTCCCCTTGTTATTATTTTAGGGTGAGGGGGTACGCAGTCGGATGGCGAGAGGAAGAGCGAACCAAAGTGAGGAAGACAACTGTGTGCGGAGAGATGAGGCTGGGAAAATTATGATGATTATACTACCACACTACTAGTAGTAGCATAGTACACATGGAAGAGAGGGGAATCAAAAGTTCCTGGGATCCGCAAAAACAAACAATGGACCAGCGGATGAGTTTAATTGGATTCCTTAATATGGAAATGAAGATGACGGCGTGGGCATTTTTCCCTTCAGACACTCTACCCGTGTCAATCACTCCAAGCCAGGGGAGTAGTACAGATGACTACGGCGGCTGCTGCTGCTGGACGCAGCTCTTCCTTCATCACGTATCTCACTGTATACTTCATTGAAATTGTAAACGTACCATAACAATAGCAACTCATCATACTACACAGTCGAGTCAATTTCATTTATACACACAGACACACAGTCACATCCTCATATTACATGTACTCGCAGCCGTGTAAATGCTTTCCTGGGACTTTTTATCATTGTTGAATGGAAGCGGATGGAATGAGGCATGGTACATAGGTACGCGGCCGGCCACGGACAGAGAAACAGAAGTGGAGTCACACTCACGCGCGGTTGTACTAGGCACTGCGTGTAATGCACCGGATTGCAGCCGCAGCTGGTGCAGGAGTTTTGACAGGCAACAGTCCTCCTGCTACGCTTTGATTACCAACATTTCATGTCAACCTGCTCGGTGCTATTCCTCCTCCAATAGAGCTTAATGGCACTGATTTAATTTCAGAGGGACAACTATGTGTGAGTCATGACACAGCGCTATCTGGGCGGCTGGCAGAACCCTGGTAACGCCAGCTTGAGTCCGCTGTAACCCCTGTAATAACGAGAAGAGATAAATGTGATGTGAGCGCGCTGAAGTGCACAGGAAATGCTACTCGACGACGGAATAATTACGTGTCACAAAGTCAAGCAGTAGTTCTTTGTAGAAATAACGAAAGAGTCAGTCATTTGATCTCTGACAGAAATCAAACCTGAGGTAGCTCATTCCAGCTTGTACGTATAAATAATTTATTGAAGATACTGATTGTGAGATCTAAACGCATAGGTTTCTTGTGGTAAAGTATGTACAAGTTTTGTAATAACATGGTCTCTCGAGTACACTGATTTACAAACAAACAGAAAAGCGGGCTGGCGGTGGTGAGTGCAAAATACGCATTAAGTGAATTTTTTCACCCACCTCTTTATCGCCTCTTCATAACGTAACGGCCTCCTCTTTCCATAAAAGTGAGACCTAACAGAGGCGTTTAATTGCCTCCTTTCAGGAGCCTCTAACTACCAAGATTAAAATTTAACTCCTGCTTTAAGATCACCGCCCACGCGGTCCGGCCATAGCCGACCCAGTAGGCGCCAGTTAACAAGATGTCAACGTCTTGACTGGGGGCGCGCAGTTCTGTAAACATGTGAAACTCTGTAATATAGGCGTGATGTTGGGAAACCTGAACTGGGAATTTGAATGAAGCTCAGGATTTTACGCCAAAATTCACCACATAAATCCATCCAAGGGAGAGCATTATGTGGTGGGTTGTATCTCTTCGTAGCTATAAAAGCATTGGGGATTCGGTGTCAAGCAAGTTTACGAGTTGGTGTTGGAAGTACTGGGGCTGTGCATGCACTGTAGTACATATGATATAGCAGCGTAATATTCACATAGTAATTCCACCATTCAGTGGAAAGTATACGCACATGTGTACACACGGTGACTTGGCCGAGGATTTCTCAATAACAACAACAACAGCAGAGCAACAACTTGAACTCCAGGGAAGGCGTTCCACGCTGGCACCCTCACTGTGTATTTACGGACGAAGGAAACGGCGTTAATTTTCGTCTTTAGATATTTGTGAAGAAGATTTAAGGAAATGACATGTGAATGGGTTGCGGTTGTACACGTTGTGAGATGATATAATGCATTTAATTTGAATGTCTTGTTCAGCTTCAGCAGGGGTTGGAGCCGAAGGTATTGGGATGGCCAGTTGCTACTCTTTATACAGAGGACGGGATGCAATAGCATTACTACCGCTGACTCATGCGCGCACGGGCATCTTGCGAGCAAATTTACATGGGTGAGACTGCTAATCAAAGGAAATGTGTGAGTGACAACCAGCTTTTGTCTCGCTCTTTGTCTTCACTTTTTTCCGAGTCAACAGACTTCTTTCATGTCCAAATGTAATCATCGTAATAAATCCGGTGACGGAAGAATAAGGAGAACAACGAGGAAAACGAGACTGCACAAAATCCTCTTACGAAAACTCTTACACACACAAGCACAAATCACATGCAGAAGTACATACATAAATACCCTCGAACGAACTAACAACCTCAATGCCGCGGCACTGCTGCTTCATTAATACGGTACACCGGCGAAATTCTGGGCGAACCGGTGCACTTGATTTCTTGCGCCGTCTAAGTAGCAGAGCCATAACGGCATTACCTTATCGAGTTAAGTGCGTTTACGCACACAGCAGTCTCTGGAGTTAATAGTTGCATAAACTTATCATGAAACTAATAAAATCCACAAGCGCAAGGGAAATAAGTCTTCCCAGCGTCCCAACGCCCTCTACTTTACTGCATGCACATCCCGAAAACACTGCAGTTTCTATCGTCATAATAATCATAACAAGCTTCAATACTCACTTTTGCAGGTACGAAGATCCTCCTCCATCTCACAGTCTCGAGGTTTTCCATTAACATAAAACTTAATAACTTATTATTTTCCTCACAATAATAAGAGTACGCTTATTGTGTACAGGTGTACACCGTCCACTCTTTCAGGTTTGCATTCAAGTCCGTGAATCCCTTGTTTTCCTCCATTCTAAGAAAATTCAAAACTACATCCAACTAGGCTTATTAAGAAAGACATTTTTTAACGCCATACTCTCCCGCAGATTTAAAATAATCTGGCTATTTTTCAGATTATTCAGCATTTAAATTATAATTTTCAACTAAAAAAGCGAGCTCATTTTAAATTATTTTGTAGCGAACTTGGAAACGTTATGTAGAAAGCCACAGATTCATTGAAATATTCGAATTATGAGTTCTCCGATAATTGCTTTGTTTGATTTTATTTGATTCCCTTGCTTCAGCCACACTAAAACTTGCGCCTGGTTTTTTGGTAAAAATCCTGGCTGTAGGACTACATGAAATTACTAATGGATCTTTGTTCAAACCTGTACGTATGCCGTTTACTTCCTCTTGCGAAAAGCCACCGGCGGATTTTTATTCCTTCTCATCCTTTGCTACAGAGTGTTACTAACTGCCTGCTGCAGAATTCAAACCACGTGTGTCATGGCATGCGTGTGCCCCACACACACACACCCAAGGATGGATTATTGCTGCCGGGAATTTTAATGGCCCGTACAGGGAATCAGTCAGAATTTCAAGTATGGTCTGTCAGACAGCCATGATCCTTTGGGATTGGTCAGTTGAAAAAAAACAGTGAGAGGATCATACTGTATAGGCATTCATTTCTGTGAACTTGATGAGGGTATGGTGTAAGTGCTCCGATGAAGGCGTCAGCATTAATCGTGGCGATTAAAATGCCCGATCAAAGTCTGGATTAGTTAGTATGTGCAGTGTGCATCTTTGTGGAGTTAAATGTTGGCCAATTCATAGCTATGCTAAAACCTCACCCTTCGAGACTAATGAAAGCGGGATGTAGGAGGAGGACGTGTGAGTGATTCTAATTTAAAGCACAAAGAACGAACATAATCTGAGAGTCTTGGTCGAACTGTAGGTAATAAAAATGCTGTAATCGAGCTATGGTGTGAATGAACAAGGAGTCTCCATGTGTATCTAGTCTCGTACCACTGATGATGATCATACTCTGGTCTTACGTCTTTGCAGTTGTTACGAAACAGGCGTACCGAGGAGATACCTGTACCCTACGGGATCTTGGCTGTGCAGTAACTTCTACTTCCTCCAAGAAATCCAAGATGAAGAGGAGGAAGATGAAGAATTTACACGAAGACGTTTTCACGCTGCATTACAATTAGCATTCCCTCACACAACGCCACATTGGTTTCAACATTGGATCCCAACCCTATAATGACGGTCAGGTTGCGGACGTAATTCTAGTGGTGTGTCCGAGATTCAGACGGGACTTGTATGTGTGTGTGGGTCTGTATTATGTGTGATCATCTACGATGTGAGTGAATTCATTGACATTCGAACAACCGCTTGTCACATCACAGGATGTGACGGGAGTGGAAGTAAGTATCCTCCTCCGTGTTCGTGTGTACTTCTTTTTCCCAAGTTCGAGCCAATTGATTGTGGAACATGAACACATAGAAAGGAGGATGAGGAACCAGCGTATGTCTGTGTGTTTTTGAGAGTGGAAAAAAATTGCTAAACGATTGGCAATTGCTTTTCATGGATGACAGGTAAAGGGGAAGCATGTTGATTTTTTCCCCATCTTACCCCTTCGTTTTCGTGCTGAGAGACTATTTGTGCCTTTCGTGGCTTTCTTGAAGGATCTTTTTTTTCTGTCTGTAGCAACACGATCACAACTACTATATAGGAGACCATAAGCCACTGCGCAGCCGAGGGGAAATAATAATGATCAGGCCAATAATGATCATTCCAACATCTCGCTCAACCCGTCCTCAACTTGACTTAACGATGATTTTTGGCCTTATTGGCAGACAAGAGGAAAACATGGCAATCATTTACTGCTACATCCTTCAGGAGCATCCGACCTCTTTTGACACACTGGACAGACCTTTACATGTACCCCCGTCAGAAGCCATGTTAAGCTATATGGTCGCGACTTTGTTCGACTACAGTTTTATCCCATACCATTACTTGGTAGAAACATTTATACTGCAACAGTGGTGGCAGGCATAGCAGCTATCGTACATACTTGGACATTGCTTATCAAAAAGTGTTTTACCAGATGTGAGATTGTAGTTTTTGATTTTTTCATTACCCTTTTCATGCTTGCCCTTATAATTTCCATATTGGAAGTCTGCTGAAATTTTTACTGCCGTAGTAAATGTAAATGATTGACAGACGTGGGAATCTGTGTGTTGTTGTCCTCCCTACAGTGTGTGCCGTACCACAACTATCAGCAGCAACAACAACATTGAGAACATCTTCGTGCTCAAGTCCATGTCGTTATTTTTCTTACAGATTTCACAAACACTGGCCATTATTGATTGACTAAAAAATCAGTTTCGTCTTCGCTCCTAGGGTTACATACGTGAGCCAGCATGACGGAGAGACTGGTTTGAGTATTTTCCCCACTAGACCATCGCATCTTCTACTTGGACAACCGAAAAACCTCTTCCGAGAGCCATAATAATAACTATGCTTGCACTATCCCCCTGTGCAATTTCACATTCCAAACTGAACATGGATCAGTGCGAAGAGGACCTATACTCTGTGGCAGTAGCACTGGTGAAGGTAATTTATCTGAGCGAGGCTTCCTACATGTCTTTAAGAATTAAGACATTATTGATGGGAGCCATGAGTAGATTACATAGATAGATAGCATGCAGACAGTAGAGTCTTTAACAGCTTGGAAATTGAGCCCCAGTACATTATGCACTGTAGGAGACGCCTTTCTGTTTTTTGGCAATCTTCCGACCAGAGAGGTGGGTTCAACAAACAGTAAGTTAGCTCACGGATGGGAAATTGTGTGCCGACGACGAGTTGATTGTGCATTTAAGCCGTCAACAGAGGAGATAATTGACTTGGATTCATGATGGACTTTATGTTGGGCTAAGAGCCATACTGTACGTCAATAACGCAGGAGGATATAACAGAGGGGGAGAAATTAAAGACTTTTCCCAAGAAATCTGAAGACAGGGCCGGAGAGACTCCTTCAACGATCAAGTGTGTAACCTGAGCATACGAAATAATCACAATAATGGCTTGATAATAAATTCAAATGGTCCCTTATTACCTTACAAGTACTACTATAGCGTCCTTATTTGATGCATAATGCATAATCGGCAAGGAATCAAAGGGGGAAGCCTTCGGTACCTTTGACTCTGTTCACATTTTGAAGCATACTGTATTTTCGCAGTGTCAGGACCGACCTAAAGAGCCTAACTCGGCCGCGAAGATATGGATCCTATCTTTGTAGACATCTCTGTGAAATAAAATCAATTTTTTCCCTCCAAAATTTATTCACATCTCATAGAGAATCTTTTGAAATGGGAGAATTGTGAACAAGTTTGACTTTGAAGGATTTTGTCAAGAAACCTGCTCCTGCAGCTGACGCAATCTATTTGATGGCAAATAAAATCTGGTGGAATGTTTGCAGTGAGCACTTCATATGTCGGAATACCTCACTCTGCTTGAGTACTATTGTGCGACCACTGCAGGTGCCCCTCTTGAACCTTCTCTCCGGGGTGACAAGTTTGGCCGGTGAAAATATGCCCGTGCACTGCAATCATGGCAGTTTAGCGTGTCCGCCCAGAACTTTATTGACCCTTGTGAGGAAATAATTATTATTGTAATAATAATTGTAAAGTTGAGTGTCCGACGGGTTTGAAAAAAATGTTGCTTTCAGACTTTTTGGTGTAAGGACTTGAGGATGTTTTCTTGCAGTTTGTTACTCCGGTTGTTGTTGCTGCTGTTGGTGTTGTCGTTGTCGTTGGAGTCGTCATCGCTGTGGTGGAGGGAAAACGTTATAACTCAGCGTGGACACTGTGAATGGGACAGTTTGGCTAGTAAGGAGTCCTCTGTGGAAATGAGTGTAGTAGTCTGTGCTCACTGCTTGTTCCTGCCTCTCTATCTCTTCAAGATTCATAGAGAATTATGTCATGAGGAAAGCTACGAGGAGGTTAAGAGTAGTTGACAGGAGTTTTTATCTAATGTATTTATTCATTAGATTTTACAACATTGCTGGCCGAAATTTACAGTATTGTCCGACCCAGGTACCTCGCCTTGTCACACGCACAGGCTCACACCATAAGGACAGGGAACAGTCGGTACACAGCCCCGAGCTACACACCACTCCGCCGTTGTTAGTGGCGTATAGAATGTCCAAGCGTGTGTGAAACAAACATTTTTTCTTAATAAATATTTATCTAACTGTGTCACTCTTTGTTTTAATCTCACAAAGCACAAGACAAACCGAGATAATTTTCATGCTTAGAGCTCGCTAAGCAGTCGCCGAGATTACCTCACGATCTCTCTCTCCCCTGTGTATTCAAAAGCCCGAGGTGTGCATACAAACACTTGGGAGAGAAAAAAACTGGCTTGAGTCATAATGACTGTCTGCACTCGTATACATGGCGGCATGCGGGAACAACAAATTTTTGGACTCATACTCACTCACTCACTCACAGTGGTACCGTTTTAACGACGCTCTTTTCTTACACGACAACGAGAGGGTTGTCCACGTCCATGCTATTTGCCTGAGCATTTCTACCCGTGTACGCATGTTTTTTTCATAGCGCTTTGACACACTGCAAAGCTCGACGGATAATACGCGGGACTTGTAGACATAATGCTCAGCCAGTACACTATGTGTGCAGATCAAGTCCAAAGATTAGTTGCCTTGGCTTTATGTATGAGTTAGTGCGTGAGCTGAGGCTTATGCACCGGTTATCTCTGTGCTACTTACACACTCACTCCCTTGGTTTTGAACGCACACCGGTTCCATGCGAGCCGCGCACACTGGGACAATTACAGTGACACATAAACTGGACGCGGACAGGGATTCCGTGTAAATTATATGCCGGTTATACAGGAAGGATAGGATATTAAAAAAATAAAATTGTCCCCTTTTTTCATCCACGTCACAAAACCTCTGTTCTCAAGTCATTTTTCAAACCTGTATAGGATTTGTCGGCAGTAATTTTTGCAGTGTCCCCCATGGCTTTTATAATGCAGGCACATTCAAACACACTGGAATAGACCAACGGCATGCCGTGCACCTGTGTCTGATCCGATTAAGAATATGTTCAACTGTCTGTCCTTTTTCCACTCACCCATCCTGAATATCAAAGTGGCTATTAGAAGGACAGTCGGTAGTAGTAGCATTCACCTTTGACGTCGCTGTTACAATGGACTCGGAAAATTCCTACCTCTTACCCAGCTAGCCCCAAATTTTCTCTCCCAAATTATGGCCATCAAGTGTGCTCTTAGTGGGGAATCAATGGAAATCGAAGGTAACAGCAGCACTCTATAGTCACTAACGAGAGGATTTGTACTCCTGCACCTCGTTGTCCGCCTTCACGATTTCCCTTGACGGTGCACAAACAACTTTTCTCTCTACGGACGGACTTCTGAATTCCCTCCATTCCATATCATCCAGAACTACCGAGAGCGGACTGTTGACTGAATTGAGCAAAAAATCTCTGGGAGGGAACAAAGGAGACGCCATAAAAGTTTACAATCATAGTTTTAAAGCTCAATCTGAGCGGATGATTATGCTACGTGTGTTTGTATGTGATTGTGTGTATGTGTGTGCATGTAGCATGAGTGGAAGATGATGGTTGACTACTGTGATTCTGAGCTTGGCGGATTAAGTCCTCCATTTTCTTGTTTAAATTACTCGGACATCAAATACTAACAACAACAATCATAACCTCAATCCTTCGAGCTGAGGAATCCCATATTTTTTCCCTAAACTTATTACCTAGTTTTTTCCACTTTGGCTTAGAAGGTAATTGGAGTAAAAGAAGGGGAGTAATAGTTGCACAGTATTAGTTGAATCGAAGAAGCTGTAGTGAAATCCTGAAACCCATGGCATAGGATAGGACAACTAACTAACCAGATGGCTACTTCTATGGTCAATAGTGTTCGCCTTTCCGCCCTAATAGTATAGGAATCTTTGCTTAGTTGTTGTAAAGGGAAGCCGGCGGGTAGAAAAGATGTATGGATTTGCATGAGACTCGTGCATCCGAGTTACAATGTAGTGACTGAGCCGGACATGTCAAGGTGGAATATGGAAATTACATTTAAATACCCCGACATTTTGCATTGTAAAAGTGCGCTGTACGTGCTGGCTGGGGGATGTTTCGTGTCAGGACGATAACTGTTGATTTTAGGCCGTTAGAACAAGACGGAAGCCGTGTTGTGATTTATTTGCTCTGTAAAGTAATCAATAAATGTTAACCAAATTACGGGGCTTGAATTATTATTTACGACACGAACACCAAAAGGGTACTGTACACATATAAGTTACTTGTAAGCCCTAACCAAATCTATGGCCGTGGCGGCTACACAGAAACACACACATACAACCACCACCAATATGGTTTATGATGACTTGATGAAAGACCACAAACATCGCTGACGGCAAAGTGCACGATACACATGTGCCCAATGTATACGCATTCATGCAAACATCCACACACTCACACACACGCCCGATTGTATATAGAATTATAGAGCAGAATGAAAGAAGCGTCTATTTCTCACTTGGCCATAATTCCTTCGCGTCATTCTTTCGAGACCATGGGTGCGTAAATATACTTGGCCAAAGTGACCACAGCCTTTGGAGTGAATACCAATTTTTAGAGCCCCCAGTCATGCTACTACCTCAATGCACTCACCTGCGGAAGTCAACTTGATTACACATCTGGCGGGCATTAAATTGATCTCTCCATTTCGTCCACGTAACATGCACACATACTAAATTCACGATGGAGTGACTACTATGGCATGAATGTGTAGCAGAGTAGCTTCAGTCCTAACTGATTCAAAGACCGAAGAAAATGACCAAATACAGCACTGCCTAATCACACACCACTAATTGCTAGTCGCCCAGTAGGCTTTCACCAAAGCCTCCCCAGGGTCATAAGCTTTCTGGGTATGATGGGAGCGAGTATAGTTTCTGTATGGCTATGGGCTACACAACCTACAACCATGGAAATCCTAAGATGACCAGGGGCATTGCCATTGTAGTACTGGCTCCGAGAGTTCCATTCCACTGCCGCAGTGCAGACTCTCTCTCCGTATAAGAGAATGGAGTTGGGACCAGGGAACATTACTTTTCAACCAGAAGTCTCCAGGCTATTTGTAAAATTGAGGCAGTCGCTATGTAAAGGGGAAGAAAAAGTCAGCGTGCTACAGAGATTACTAAACACTCAAACAGCCTTTTTTCCTTCACTTCTAATTCGGCGATCTCGATCCGCCTACAAATTACTTCCCTTTGAGCTCGATCATGATACAGAGCGAAGCGAAGGGTCCGTATTACACAGGCCCACCGCTTCCCATGACTGAGTCCAGTAATTTCCTGGATAAGAAATAGAGTATGTATGGATTTCCCCATAGCTTTTACCCGTGCTCCATTGCTCCTTGCCCACGACCAACACGTGGCAAGGGCATGTGCTGGTGCGAGAATTTGCGAAAAGGAATTGCCATTCCCTGTTTCCCTTCTCCACCAAGGCACCGCACCGCACCGCCGCCGATCCCACAGATCCCAGGCGGGATGGAAGGATGATTAAGGAAACCCAAATCCTTTCATCCTCCTTTTAGTCTTTACCATGTGCAGTAGCAACTAACACTGCTACTAGTAGTGTTTCTCCCATATGTATACATATATATAATTCTACCAAGCACTTTTTCTCGTCCGCGAGTGAGCCCATCGGCATCATAGGATACAGCAGTATTTGGCACAGACCCGGAAGCATCATTAGCCGGCCCACTGCATTCTAGATATCTGTTTCCCCTGCTCTCAGTCTTCTCCGTACAGCTCAGCTAACTAAACTAACTACTACCCTCCCATGGGTTTCCAACCCTCACGCCTCCGCTTGCTACCCACACACACACACATACACACACAATTCAGTCACAGCCCCAACTCAATGTTTCTCCATTTCCCTATGCGCGTAATTATTTTAAGTGCTTATGGCCAAAGAGGTGGAAAATGGTGACTGGAATACGATGATCTAAAGGTCTCCCCCGAGTCTTATAGAGTATGGTCAACTCGCAGTGCACACTGTTCAGAAGAGACTTACGAATAATGCGATTTGGACATACTTGATTAAAGTCATACTTACACCGCCCGACCACAGACCAGATAGTCTACTCTGCATTAATAGAGCAAGTAGTTTTGCATGGGAACATAAAAATAGGAAATAATGACTCCCACATTCCTTATTTGTACAACGACGAACTAGTTCTGGTCCGCATATTTTTTGAAAAGTCAACCCAAACAGGTTGATATATCCAGGGTTAGCGTACATAGTATCAAAGCGCTGGGGGATTTATAAGCACTTGTCTATATAGATTTCTGCAGTATGACTGATGGGTAAGAGGTGTGACTCTGAATGGTCAGATTTCCCTGGCATCTTTAGAACTACTTCTACTCTTGGAGACTCCTATCTATTGGAATGTGTGCGAATCAGTTATCGACAATAAACGTCTGCACGCCAGAATTTAATGTGTGGAAACCTCGCTGTCACAGAATGAGTTCTACTTTAACTCCGTGTAAACGAGTCAACTTACACAGTCCGGACAGAGGCTACGCATATGTACACGTTGGGAAGACGATTAGTAGCATCCCTTCCGGCGAGGATGCACGGTGAGTAGAATTGGCATACTTTCCTGTGGGGGGAAGTGCATGATATGAAGCATGTGAGCTGGACTTGTAATGTTACAATTTAAGAATTATATATTAAAATTAATTTATTAACGCGTCTTGTCCTTACATACGAGACATTGACCGCGTTAGTACTAAAATTATTGTGGAAAAAGGTGCTTGAGGAATCCCACTTGTCGACCAACCGTCGTCCTGGCTCCGCATTTGTTACTGTTCTAATACAATCCGCTCATAGTTGGAGGTGTATAAATGCCTCATTCACTTGACTCGGTACATCCATCAAATCCAGCGTAAATCAACCCTTGAAGAGGATGATCTAGAGTTCGTACATCTGTTGAGCATAGCTCCTATACCGAGCACGGGGACTATTACTGCTGCCGTATAATAGCTAAAGGTTGAACTGGTCTTCCTTCTCTGGGCTATGTGCCTCTCTATCTGCCATGAAGGAAACTGCAGCTCTGACAAATGATAATTTTCAGGTTTGCCTAATTACCATGTAAGATTATTAGGGGAGCAGCAGGAGGACGTTAGGGGCTTAGGCTCTCTTTGAAATTTGTCAGGACGTTAATGTAATGTAATTCGGGTAAGTAATCTAGTCCTACGCGTATAATTAAGATGATACTGTGGGGATGCCGTTGTGCCATTTCACTCCCAGACACACGTCCGTACATATTACCCAGCCGCAAGTATATATACAAGTCATGCTGGTGCGAAGGTAGGGGGGAGAACCAGTAGGTGGACATGTAAAATCCCGATTAATAGCCCTAGCATTAATCCAATACGTTTGTATAGAATGCAGACTCTTAAATCTCATCTCAAATTCAGATTAAGTCAGGCAAGGGGGAAATTTCCTTAATCCCCACTCCGTTCTTGTTTACTCCTGTAGCTGCTACGGCTGCATGCATCAACTTGGTGGGATCTCACGTGCAGTGTAGTGTTATGCCCGGTGATCTGGTTCTACCATACCATGATCATCCTCCTCCTCCCTTCGGAATGGGACATGCAAAGTCTTATTACACATGGAATCGGCCACACTTGGCTACTTAAGACGGAGCGCCTCTGATCACTCGCAATCCTCCCTATATGTGGCTTGTAATAATAACTGCACTCACTTTAATTTCCATGGGGTGACGAGCCTTGCTGTTCCTACCCAGTAGGATGATGACAAGCTACCAGAGCAGAATTTTTTAGCCTCACTTTAGTATCTACCTTCTCAGTTTTCCTCACATAATTTATGTTGATATTGAACTGTAAGTTCAACTATGATTTTGCATCTTGACATGTTTTCCCACTCAAAGCATAATGTCACTCACTTCACTTCAGCACAGTGAACTAATGAAGGTGTGCAATCTTAATGGAAAATATCATAGGTTCCATCACAACATTAATTCACAGCCGCAGGTGTAGCATTTGTGGGATTTAATATCCCGATGTGCAAAGTGCAACGGAGCGTACACGGAGCAAGGGCACAGTAGCACCTTCTCCCGGAAGTTGATTTATCAGCAGGTTTACGATGACAGGCAGGTTAGCAGTACACTGGTAGGTTAGCAGAGAAGTACACTGGTAGAAAGGTGGTTTACGCATGACGCTTATATAAAGTCAGTGCTTGTAACGACGTATGCTCCAAGGGAATAATTTTTTCACCGAAACAATTTTTTCCCGGCGACAGCATTAGCTACTGGTTCCTCAACTCGCAAATCTACGTCAACTTTCCACGCCTCGTACAATTACTGTGTATTTATTAAGTCTTACATATTCCCTAAAGGAACTTTAGATTGAGTCACATAGTTCGCTGCCCTTTTGGGTCTCGATCACCATGTACATGCAGTCAGTTCTCTCATGGCATTTTGCAGGTAACTTCCTTGGCGGAATGTGTAGCTGTCAAAAACTAAGGGAGACACCGGAACTTTGGTAATATGGAGATGACTGAGTGAGATTCTAACTCTAACGGCTAACCTGAACCCTGCTATGTTCGCAATAAGTCTCCATGAGAATCTCACCAAGGGTCTTTGTTTCGTAGCAATCAGTATGTCCGGGCCGTAAGTACCTCATTCGGAACATTTTCCATTACAATTTTTTCCATATCCTAAAAGGAGGGGGAGTAGGCGGAGAAGAGTGTATAATAAGGATGCAGAGCAGACGGCGGAGGACCGCAGCTTTGACATTGTCTGTCTTCATAGTTAGAGAATAATAATAGTTGGATGAGTGTGTGGATTTGAGTTTGAAAAAAAACCGGTGGAAATACGCCTACTTGTTCACATGGAGCCACCCATTTCATTTGATAATAATCGTGAGTGTGTGTGTTCTTTCCGTCGTCGTCGTCCGAATCACGATGAGGACGATGATGAGCGTAAATGAAATGACTGCAAATTTCCCGTAGGATGAACAAGCTGCAAGACGGTTGTACGAGGTTGAGGAGAGAAGACCTATATAGTAGAGTATTGAGTACAACTATTAGTCACACCGTTTCGCTCTTTCCCCCATCCTGTGAGACTTTGATGAGCTAAACGTCTCAAGTCAGACGCTTTGATGTCAATGTAAATAAATTCTGGTTCGAACATACGTCTTGCTACTCTTTTGTTTGTCTGCCTGTAAGTGTGTATGTAGTAGGAGATGAAGATTAAGAGAAGGGAGGGGAAGATGAGGGAAAAGGGCAAAGTTTAACATTTGTTTCACAATTGCTGTTATTACAGTATATTTTCCTCCACTTCATTTTGTTACGTACGTTGCAAATCATGAGCCTAAAACTATCATTTCCATCATTCATCGTTGTCCCACCGAGACCTAGTCCCGCTGGGAATGTACTGTGCTTACTCCATTGGGCATGCATTAGAAGTGTATCCGCAGAACTTCCTATGAAGCCCGCGTGTTTGAGCCATTGAGTTTGAGAGGCTGTATGCATGTGTGCGTGTACATATGTGGGGAAAACCAGTTTGGCAGCGGAACACCTTTTGACCTTAGAGTGAAACTGAACAAATGTACTGCGGGTAGCAGGGGCTAGCTGGCTCATATGAATGCATAGCATCAGGGACTACGACGCTATTAGACACGGCAAAAAGAGGTAGAGTTTTTCCAAGTCTTGAACCTCATCACCAGCACTCTCGCAGCAGCAGCTGCTGCTGTATGCGTACTAATCGCCAAATCCTCTGCACATCTACTTCTCCCATTCATATGATCTTAGTCTCAGGCATACGAGCATATAAGTATATACAACTCATAGTCATACAAATGCTAGAAAGGCATAAGTGCACTTGGATACGCATGTACACGTTACACTACACCCTTCTCATTATACTAGTTAGCAAGCTGTAGAAGCGACTAATAAATTGCATTGGATAATTTTTTTCACCTCTCCCGTACCTTGTAATTAAACAGGTGGAGGTTAATTGCACCCGTGCAATCATCTTTGGCTATACCCACTCCTACCCGCACGTCCAAACTACATGAGCCTTACGTGGCGTCCCTACCATACAGCTAACACTGATACGTGTGCGTGAGTAGTATCCCCCATATAGTGTCACCACTACGTGGTTACTTTCACGATTTTTTCCTCTCAAAAGTAATGACTGCAGGGCCAGAGAGGAACATGTGGAGAGCTGGAGGTAAGTGGAAATATCCCGCAAGAGTAATAATAAGAGTTCACAAGAGGAAAAGTTCAGCGGGTGCAGTCATGTCTTGTCTTGGCCCACTGCGAAAGTTTTTTTAATTCTGTGGTTATGTCGGATAAGGTGAAATTACAAAGTTGCGGCTCACTCTTCGTCTGCACTCCTACATCTCTCATCTAATGCGAAAATAGAGAAGCGGAAATCAACGAATTAATAAGTTGGATTAGAAAAAAAATTGAGGGATGAGATCTCAATTTTTTCCTCAATTGCAAATTGGAGCACATCGGGTGCATGTGAGTAGGTGTGTGAGTGTGTGTATAAAAACTAGTCAGGTGAAAAGTAATAAGCGTTACCGTACGACGACTGACTGAGTGACTGGCTGAATGAGTGACTCTGAGTAGTGGGATGATGGCTAGAACCAACAGGGAAATGGATAGTACGGCAGATCGTCTCTCTCCCTTTGGCGTCGCTAATACAGTCTGCGAGGACGATCATTATTACGGTTACCACGTGTGCTATCTCCTCCTGACAAAGGTCCTCATTTCGCAGTGATGGGAATGTGGGAAAAAATAGGAGCAGTCCGTACAGTTCCATCCAGTTAGACCAAATATCTCAATTTCGCCTCATCCCAAATTGATTTTTTCTACCTCTTTCTTTCTTTCTCTCTCTTCTTCGGCCTAATCTCCGAGGAAGAGCGAACCATCTATCCGGCTCCTACAATTCCGGCAGGTTCAGCCCTCCTCCAAAAACTTGTCCCATAATGACCCGTTTTTACACACTGCCGCCGACATTTAGCACGAAGAATCTCTCGTGTGCTCAATAACAATAGTCATAATTGTTCAGACAGAAAAGATTGCCTTTTGTAACTCAGCTCTGGTCTGCGGTTCATCCCCCTTAATTCACACTCCACACGGTATCGTACGCGAAACACGCACGCGGGACAATAAGTTTCCGCACTGATGCCAACGGATCCCTCCACATCCCTTGCTCCTTTCCGTCGTGCGGACTAATTACACTGACTCATAAGGCACGAAGTCATCCCCGTGTGAAATGGAGGATAAATTGCGTGCCGCGCGAATTTATTATTTCTTAGTTTTTATCTCTCTTTCTCTACTCACAGAAATTGAATTAGTTCGTACGAGGAAATCACAATGGATGCTGATGGCCAAATGAACGGGATTTGACTTTGTCAATAATTACGTTGCTCATTTGTAACGAAATTACATTATTGGGAGGAGAGATGAATTTTATTGACTGGTACGTGTCGCTGCCGCCAGCAGTTTTTTACGGGGAAGGAGGCTGTTGGCGGCGGGTCGGTGAGTGAGCAAGTGAACGACAGCGGCTCTGCTGTCAAGCAATATTAATTTGAAATCAATTGTTCCACGTCCATCCTTATCGCACGGAAGGACAATGCTCAGGCTCCCGTTCCCTCCGCCGGCATGCTCGGCATCCCATCCGCACTTTTCTGCGTAAACGTGCGCGCGTGCAAAAACAGAACGCGACGGAGAAAATGATATGGTAAATAGCTTTGTATGCAAACACACAGTAAAGGTAGAGGTAAACTGACGAGGAACGCCGTCACAGTCAACTTGATTCATCCCGCGGCAGTGTAGATCCGTGTCTCCTTGTTCCTAACGGGATGCTTGTCCCCAGTGTTGTAACCCGACATATCTCTCATAGGCTGGAAGTTAAATATGATGTAATGAGATGGAAGGGAAATCACGGCTGAGCAATCAAAGAGGAGAAACATGAGTGCGTGCAGCATGGTAGCAAAGAAGACTTTTTCTCGCGGTTGGGCAAAACCCGTTCAAGTCGCCGTGAGCCTTGCATGGACAGTTTAGTATAAGGTGATAGAGGAAACGGGGAAATTCCGACTCCTTCCTGATGGGTAATTGATTATTTCATCTCTCTCTCTCTCCATTTCCTCTTCCGAGCCTACTCTTCATGTGTATACACGCATAGATGCACTAACAGTTGTAATAGAATATCAACAAGGCGGGGGGAGATGTGGAGAATGCTCCGCGATCCTTGAGCCAGATAGGGAGTAAAGAGCTCGTTTCGAGATTGACTGATAGCATGCAGTGATAGATAGATAGAAAAATCCAATGGTTGAATCAGTCATGGAATAATAAATCTTTTCGGGCTCGTTGTGCCAGTGACGCGCTGAAGGGAAACGTTGGCCAAATTCAATGAGGTAGGGCAGGACCAGCACATTACAGTCCGTTGTTCCCCATAAGTGGCCATGATAATTCGATTCGGCTGAACAGGATGAGCATTTACTCAGACTGCCGCTACTCAAGCTCCTGATGCTAGTTCGGGATGAGCAATATACCCTTTACAGGGGAATCTCCCATATTATCCGGGCTTACAGCCTGAACAGTGTAGTGCCGTAAGTACGCATACACATATACACACTCACACTCCTACTGTCCTGAACGCCGGAAATCTTTGGTATCCGACTGTCAATTTGATAATGACCGCCATCTTCTTTCATTATTCTATTTCCCCCATTCGGAACTCACCATTGCGACCCGTCCTAGGCAATCCCTTGTGTACATATAGACGTAGACACATGTAACCAACCCGTCACACACACAGAAAACACATGCACGATCCCATTCGCATGTGCCTACGAGTATACTATACGCCCATGTACATATAGTGGTTCTGCCCGGAGATACACAAAGATCATTAGAACTGGGCTGGATAGTGAGCGAGAGACCCGTATAAATTCTCACTATTGGTTTTCCACAAGTGAACCGTGACGGATATGGGGGTGTGGTAGGGACCCTCACTGGCTCCATGATCTATGCTTAAGTAGTTACCAATTTTTTGGCAGTTCAGTCCGATATTCCTAAGCCTCGATCCTGGATGGAAATAGACGTGAAGGCTTTTTCTCTCCGATACGGTCAATTCTTATATAAATCCTTCGGTCTAGGAGTGGATGGATGTAATGTGTGTGATAGGAATTGTGGCTCAAATGCGCTGCTGACATAGTTATCGTCACTGCGCCACCTCTTTATGATTCAGCAACAATATTTCTGGGATGACGGGGCTTTCGCTTACGCCCGTCCAGGAATGAACATTTCCAAGTAGGTGGTTTTTTTCTATTGGTTTTAGACCACACAAACATTTTTTCTCCTCACGATCGCCATCGATCCATTTAAAAGGTATCATAAGTACTCTGGATATCTTGTTGGTAGGACACAATGGGGCGTGTTTTTGTCTCGAAAATGAGCTGGGAATGACTCATGTAGTATCCGCCTCAGTTTTTTGTCCCACTGTCATATGCGCTGCCTAGTAGTACCACCATAAGTATTCCAGTCAATAAGTTTCAGAGGAGTACATTACAAACGGTGCAGACCCTGGCGAGTGTTCTTGATCTAAAGCGTAGCGGCAGCTGCTGCTGCAATGGCGATAAATTCGTAAAAAAATGAAAGTCAAAAGCTGTAGATGTATGTGCGGGGGCTGTGGCGTAAAAGCCGGCTGAGATAAGCTTTAGGAACATGTTTGCAGACATAGAAGGGACGGGTACGGAACGGATTAGAGTTGTTATGTGCTGTAGTTAAAAGCTAATTTTCCTCTTATTTTCGCCTCATTGAACGGAGACGGAGGGACATTGGTGTACACGTGGACTTGTCCTCCTACTGGTTCTCAGTTATATGATAAGTAAAACGCGGGTGAATCGAATTTTTCCCTACTCCTTATACTTCAAGCGAGGTGGACCAATTTTGTTGCATTCGCATGAACCGGACCGCAGAACTTTTTCTGCTGACCATAGAATTAGCTTACAAATCATTTAGTTTACAAATTAGAATTGATCTCATAAATTGTGTCGACTCGTTGTGGGATGTGCTTGGAATATTTTTTAGCGGCCTACTCACTCCTATACTTTTCCCGTCCATTCCCCTCAACTGACTCGGGCCATATACATGCACATTGGAGTTCTCCAGTGAGGATTTATGACCCTCGTCCCATGTTATTGGCACGGCTGCTGCGCACTGGTGGTAACATATAGTGGGAGAAGTATCGAGGATTTTACTCTTCTGACAAATAGCAATGGGAATTATTAACATTAGTAAAATGTTACATGGCAATATAGATTAGGTTCTCTGGTCCTTTATAATCTGTTTTTCTTCCCTGCTGTCGGCACCCCTCAATGAGTTCATATAAGTCCAAAATCAAATTTTCACAGCTGAAGCTGCTGTGCCGTGCACAACTGACGCTATTGTACTGCAGACAGCGATAGCTTTATAGTGCGCAGTGATAGTAATAGCTGCGGCTTCACTGCTGATGTTCCTTTATGTTGTTGTTGTTGTTGTTGCTGCTGCTGCTGCTGTTGTGGTGGTGTGTAACCTGATCCAGTGTTTTACAGCAGATTAGATTATGACTTTATATGTAGCCGCAAGTGGAGTGCATAAATTACACTCAGCCTCAATTCCGACTCTCTCGCCTTGCCCTTATACCCTAATACTATCATCTCAGTTCCATCACCGATCGCCTCGAGTGGATTCAAGAAGTCTGAAAATTATGAGCGGGTTGAAATTAAGCCTCTCTTCACTACTGTCTCCCATACCCCTGAATGGGAATGTTCGTTGCCGTTGTGCATAACAATCGTCGCATGCCGGATCCTAACGTCTTCGTATCTAACATAGAGATTTTTGTGTGGTGATCGAGCTTCATTGCCCCCTTTGCACCGGCGTCGCTGACCCCTACTTTGTGATGCAACTCAGTTACGATCACTGTCAAAATAGTAGAAATATGCTACCGGAATCCGCCCAGGACTCCGTTCATTGCCGGAATGGACGGATGGGGGAATGGACGCAATGGGAGGGATCCGTTTAGTAGCCATTATTTTATTTGCAGAATTCCACACGTAACCTTGAGCTCTGTGAGTAGGACGCGTTTACATGTAATCTTTGTGCATGATAATGGACCAGAGGTATGTTAGGAAAAATAAGTAGACTGACTGACAGAATAGATTTGGCTGTCCTCACCTTGCCTCTGCCAAACATGATCGGTGGGAGAACAGAGGCTGGGGGACTGAAGCTCGAATCGTAACTTGTGGTATTGCGGTACATATCAAGTGATTGGCAATTGCTAACTAGAATGGAATGATTGGCTCTAGGGGGAGAAAGATGGGTTAAGATGTAATGAATGATCATTATATACCTAATTAATATCAGTCACAGCGTGAAACTGACTCGCAAAACTGGTGCGTATGTCTGAACTGTGGAAGGGTGAGACAGGGTTGGCCCACAGTCTTATGTACGGGGTGTGGGACATCAAAGGGATGCTAGGGTTAAAAGCAGTTATTACATCTCTGTGAGAACGTAAACATGTAAAAGTCCGACTGCCAATTTCAACTGCACCGCTGTTGCTGTGGTGAGTAAAGTAAAGAATGTAAAGAATATGTCCTCCCATAGTAAATAATATACAGAATATTGACTTGTCGTTTCGCGTTATATAATTACTCCGATCGGAGGGAAGCTCCCACCACACGAAAAGAACCTATTGCTCACCGTCAGCGGACGTATAAATACGTGTGCGAGTGGTGGGTGCGGATGAATAGTGGTGGTGGTGGTGGAACACTTTGAAGAGTTGAAACCAAAGGGCGTTGCTGTTGTTACTCAAATGGCAAAGTTAAAGACCGGTTCAATGGATATATAAATGGCGGCAGCCTACAGACGGCACACGGGATATGAAAGTTATGGCGCTTTTGTTGACGTAATTCCCAGTGTCAGACTGTTAAAATCACACCCGCTCTCCGTCCCTTTGTTCCACCACTTGAAGTCATTAAGCAAATCCAGAAGGGCTTTGGCCGAGTGTGTGAGTGAGCCAGCCCCGTCTGTCTGCGTACATAAATGTGTGTGCGTGCGACAGCGCTTGAACAATTGCACATTTCTAAACTCGCCGAAGCACTCGCACATAAATTCTATGCTCAACTTGAGCTGAATAAGTCAAAGGAACTGGCAGCATTAGTTTCCATTACATTTAAGCGGAAGCTGGGACTTGGAAGGTTGACTCTTAGTCTACGGAAAGTCAGCGACCGAAGGGCCTCTTCCGCAGCTCAACTTTCATCTGTGAAGGAAATGATTAGATATTCTTCGAAACAATGCATGGTTTCGTGGCATCTTGTGTAATTATAATTCTGGAGCCGTCCCTTTTGCCTCCCAGATATATTTTGGGAGGGAAAGAAGTTACTTACAAGAGAGTGGCACCCTCTTCTCATCCCAAAGATGAGATCTTGCGACCAGGAGTGAAGAGATGTGTAGGAGATATTGTTCTGCTTTGATGTAGCGAGTCTGCCTCACCGTCAGGAGCAGGACGAAAGATAGGAAAGTTAGCAATAGAGCGGAAGACATGACAGGGAAGCGCCCGCAGTCAATTCCATTAAAAAATTAATAAACTTTTGCACAAACTGGATCAGCCAAGCCATGAATTTACGAGCATTCAAAACCAATAACTTTTTGCATCCTTAAAGAGTCTGTGAGTAAAATCCCTTCCAGCGGGCTAAACCTGAGATGATACTGCGGGGTGGTGGCGACCATAGTGGTACGAATGGAGGACGATGAAGATGATCAAGATGATAATTATGAAAAGGGGACGTCTTCAGAAGGAGTTCCCTCTTATCATGATGTTCACTCTTTGGAACCGGTTCTCATTATTTATTTACTTAATTATTGAATCTTGAAAAATTACAATCTCTTGCATAATCTCTAATCAACCTTCTCAGAAACTTCCACTGTATACGACACGGAGAGGAGACGGAGATCTTTTGCAAATTGAACAAATGGCTTTGACCGCACGTCCGCACACATACATAGCCTATGCATATATTTGACTGGTCTCCATAATAAATATGATAATTTATATATCCAGCCTGACCTGTGATTATTAGTAATGGCAGGAGGGGAATCGGGGAAAATTGCCTTGCTTTATCACTACTCGGATAATATTATTATCAAAGAAATAATTACACCCTTCCATGAATTTTTGTATTGGGAAGTGGGCCTATTGCAGTTGGCTCCTGCTCTTCAATAATAGGTATAATAACGGACTGGTAATCATATTTGAGGAGGATGCGTCTTAAATCAACATTGAATTTAATTGCGTTTGTCAACGGCGGTCTAAGTGAGGGCAGCCCAAATGAGCGTCACATACAAGTTACATTAAATTTTTTCACTACACGCAGCACACGTTGTAACATGAGGGCTATACACTTCCTACTTTGAGGCCAGTGTGACCGCCCTTATTACTGGTTCTTCGAGCAGCTTTGGCGGTGTAGTAAACCAGGGTTATTCCAACCACATTGAAGTCAACCAGAAGACATGTTGTCTGTTGGACGGGGCTGAAGTGAGATCGGGCTAGTTACCGAGTGCCGTCAAAATGACAAGTTTTACTTTTTGATTCCTGCCAATTAGAGTCGGTTTCCTTGCTTGATCTGTTTACGCTCACACATACAGATGCCGCTCATCTGGCCTCCCCGGAGGATGAGACGAGGCTTGATGGATCACCTTTGAAATAATGACAGGGCTCTGAACACGTCTAATTTATGTGCCAATAATAATTGCTCCGATCCTAAAAGTCTGACTTGCCAATTAAGATCATTTACTTTTTACTATTTACGGCCCGTCTCCCATTACCTAATTTGCATGACAGTGCAAAGTCGCTGACTGACGGACTGGATCTCACTCGCCGCTGGCCAGGAAATTCTTCAGTTTGGAGTGAACCAAGGTTAATCTCCTAATATGACTTGAGACTGAAAAGTATTTATTTCCCATCCTGTGGGTCATTTGAGTAAAGCTTAATATACAGTTGAGAATAGGTCTATGTCATAGCTATAGGCCATCATTGCTGAAACTAGTTGGAAATTCTAAGGGACGTGGAGCAGAATTGTTTCCACTCTGCTTTTCATCACCACTGATTCTCAAAATAGACTTACGGGCGGCCGAGAGGATGAATATTTGGTAAATTACAGGGTAGGAGGGAAATGTATTCCATTGATTTCCTCCGAATTATTTTCCGTTCCACACCACATACACTTACACACACACACACAAACACACGCGCACACACACTTGCAAATCAGGCGGGGGTGAGGGAGGAGTCCTTGGGTCAGTGCAAACTCGTCAGTATTCCAAACCAAACATCCAGGGTTCTATTGTTCGGAACGTCTCGTTGGCCTTGAGTGACTTATTGAACATGTATGTGTGTGTTCAATTGGGGATGAGGGCAGAGGACTTTCCTCCAAATGATTACAAGGCAGAGTCCAGTAGGGGGAAATAGCAATGGCTCTTGCCATTATTATTGTTCCCAGGGATTACGTGCGCAGCTTAGATTTCATCCTTGAATCAACCCAAGAAATACCAATCGGGAATTGAATCGGGATCCCTAACGTAACTCATCATCTGCCTCTTTTGTCTCGACCTCGAACAAAGGGTGACATACATGCGAGGAGTTTCGCCCGATTCGATCCGGTAAGTAAGATCGTTACGGCGATCTTACTGTGAGCTTATGTAGTGGTGACGCAGTGGTGGTGAATGAAAAAACTAATGAGGGATGGAGTTGATGGAGATGATGAGCCCGATACACCGATGTAGACTACTAGCAATAACAATGAGGGGGACCACTTGGTAAATCCGCGATGACATTGTCAGCACGGCAGTCATCTTGATTTGGACAATTAATGGATCATTGTGACCATCCGAACGGGACTCTGTTTACACTGCGAGAAAAATATCTGATGAGAGTTGATCAGATACAAAATTACATCCATATATCCGACGGGCTCGGGCGTGCGAACAGTCAACATGATTTTCGCTCGAGGTAATCTAGTTATTTTCCCTACCCAGTCGGTCGCTATGGTCAACTCACAGTTAGTCAGCACTCACGACTGTCTTTTTCCTACTGGTTCCTTTATCTCAAATCTTATTTGCGAATCCTGACTCGTCAATTTACCGTGCTTCAAGCCTCCTCACTCAGCCTCACTCTTCCGAATAATCCTTCTCCATTTAAATCAATCAGAGATCAATTTTAATTTATTTTCTTGAGCCAGCAGTTTCTTTGGTCCGGGATGTGAAATGCTGGGAGGGCGGAGCGGATTTGAGCCTGTAAGGTAAATAAGGAAGCTGAGGCTGAGAAAAACTGGGGGAATTGCGAAGAAAAATATTGCTCTTTGTACAATAAATATTCGGAGCTACTATACTGCATTGTGGATGTTGACCGACTTGGTTGGTAGTGAACAGATACCGTTGCTCAGACACGATAGATATGTTCCCTCTCGGCTCCACATAGCTCATCCATTGTGCCTCATTACCTCCGCGCAGTAAAGCCAAAGTCCAAATGGTGATGCATAGATTCTTTTGCCTGATTTCTCAGGGACTATTTTACGGTGGGGGAATCCGCTTTTGTGTTATAACTTGTTGTACTCCAAACACGTCGTCGGACGGTTGGAGTAGCAGTAGCCGTAAGTGGGAAATCCTGCAACCTCTCCAACAGCCCCACGCGGTTCCCGTTCTTCCCTTGCGTGCTCAGGAACATAAGAAAACTCACATAAATCATTGTAATGCTCCCTTCATTTTGCATAAATTGTTTGCATTGCCAATCCTACAGATTTAATTTGATATTTTCTCCATTATGGAGCGGATTGAAAGGGACTGAGCCATTCTTTGGCGAGACACTGGTTGCTTCCAAAGGATGACGTCGACATCGTCTGACGCTACCCCTGTCAGCTTTTCTTCTAGTTATAATCTTCCTCACTCTCTGAGTCAGTCGGCCCGGTGTGTGTGAGTGGAAGACGCATAGGGAGATGAATGGATATTAACCAAGATGATACTCTTCATCAAACACTCACTCAATAATTATTACTCCTCAAGTCAGCCTCCAATGTGTGTGCGCGTTTGTCTGTGTGAACCGGGTGGAGTGGGAACTAGTTTTCAGCTCCCTTTGCAAGTCCACAGTATGCACATATCATTCTACTATTCCTCTTCCCATCTACCCCTACTCTTCTTCATCATTCTCTCGGAGGCCCTTCAAATTTCTTTACACTTGCAGATTTGAATACAAGGCGGAATTGTAAAGATCCTATCAAGCTCCTCGGGACTCATTACCGTGCGGACGCTGTCAGTTTGAGGCTCATGCTACCGTAATCTTTTTATTAAGCAACCCCACAACCACATTCCACATCTGGCTGGCTATAGGTACGATAGGAACATGCTCTCAGGCAAAAGTGCAATTTTGTTCAAGTTCCGCTACGCCAACGACTGGCGCACGTAATCGCACACCACTTGTCATCTTCGGTGTGAGGGGAAATATGTGTACCTTGGTATTTTTACGACGGCAGTTACTACTGCACGGACTGGAGCAAGTTCACTTGACTAAAAACTATGCTGTGGAGTAACTAATTTTATGAGCAATTAATACGGGAGTCTGCAGTTGTTGAGATAAGATTTTTTTCTCAGACCCAGCCGAGCGTGTTAACTGAATGAGTCTGTACACATGCAGCAGCCGTTCAGCGGCCTTTGGTGAAAGCTTCCCGGTCATACAGTAGTATGAATCTTCTTTGGAGTTAGTCTACTCGGTGTACAATGAATAGAGAAGATGCGGGAAATCCTTCATGTTAGCACATTCAGCCACCTCTTTTTGGGCAATTCACCATATTTCACCAACTTTTTGCCTTGAAGATTTGTAATTATATTAAGCTGTGAAAAATTTGTTTGCGGTCTCCCGGCGGAAGCCATGAGCACTTCATATACCCTTCAACTTATGCGGGATGGGTCCTGAAGAGTATTTTCATCTGGTAAGTTTTTTTTGACATGTCAGATTTGTTTTATTTGCCTATGGGAAGTAGATTTTTCACTTGGAAGCATCCTTGCAAGTTACTGCGGCTGCATTATTGGCTCTGCGTAGTGGTGGTTACTTGAACAGGAACCCATTATCCCTTCGGAATGAAAGGGTGAAGAATTCAAGAGATTTTTCAAATAAACAGAATGGCGGTCGTGCAGTATGGAGCTGTCGGGATGAACTGACGACAAAATTGTAGGATTCAGTCACTCGCCTCTCCAAGGATGCTTTAACCCTTTTACGTGCCCTTTCAGACGGCAGAACTCTTCACCAGTGATTGCTACAGCATAGAACAGTGATCAGGACTGACTACTTTGTACGTGTGTATGTCATGTCATACCCCTTATTTCTGGTCCGCATGAAACGTTCGCTGACGAGAAAGACTACGATGCTACTGTTGGTGAGCGCACCCATTTTCTCACGTCCTTTAATACCACCAGTATACTGGGCTGCATGAGTGTAAAAAATGATAGCTTTTACATTGGAGTAAACATTTAATATGTTTGCAATGCACGCGGCCCTGGTCGTGGTGGTAGTGGTTTTGGTGAAGCAGGGTGGAAGAAAAAGCCGTCAAAGTGGTCCTTCCGACGCATGCATACAAAGTGAACTCTGAGAGAGTTAACCGAATTATGATTTTTTTCCTATGCAGGCCAAACGCTCTGGTCAAAACAGTGAAACAATTAAGATAAACCAGTAGTAGTATAGTGAGTGATGTGGAAGTAATTCGTGGTGGCTCTCTTTCACACAAACATCCACGTTCACTTTTCATCCATTAGAGCTGTGTGAGAAGAAACTCTACATCTTTGCGACTTCCTAATAAACAAATCTAAATGCCTTCTTTCAATGGAATCAATAAGGGTTTTAGCCCAACGAATGACCATTCGAGTTGATACAGTCCTGTTCCTTGTGGAAGCAGTAGTAGCAGTAGTAGAAGTAGTAGAAGTAGGACTTTCCTCTAATTAAATTCATAAACTTCGTTTCACGATCAATGGAGAGCCTTGAAAGGCGACTTGGGCGAGTGCGAGTGCGAGAGTCAGGAGGCGGAGAGGTCGGGGCTGTTTTTGATGAGACCTGGAGATGGACTGTAGGACTGAATTATGGTGAGTTGAGTTGGAGGAGGTATGAGAAAAGTGGCTAGTTTTTCATAGTTGAGTTCATCTGAATGACATTGATTGTGATAGGAGCTCATGGAGCAGAAACTTTTGGTTCATCTTCTGACAAGTTAAAACTATGGCCCTTGAAGGGAAGTGACTGTCTCGATATCGGTGGTGACGAGTTCTCTTCTCATCCCTCGCAAAGGAACTGGAATTACGCTTCCAACTTAATCGAGCCTATCGAGGCTAAAAGGGTGAGGAATTTTCTTTTTTGCCAATCCATTTCTCTGTTGACATACGAACCACTCACTCACTCCCACTGACTGACTGAGTGAGTCAGTCACTGTTGGAGGATAAGATAGGCTCTGAAGGGGGAATGGCTCTTCGGTGGGCTTGGAACGACGATCGTAAAATGTATAGTGATGCAGTTCAGGGAAACCAGATTACGTAGATAATACTGGGTTTAATGCTGGTCGCGTCTTAATGCCACCTTAGAATTGATTCCATTCCAAATGCACTTATTTCTTTATGGGGTAATGTATGTAAATGAAAGTGGGATGCTTCCACATATAGATAGGCTCCTGTGTGCCTCGATCTGGGCTTGTTGTAGTAAAGCGGTGGTGGCAGTGGTGACTGAGATGGGTCCGGACGGGAGAATTGGTTGTATCGGTGCTCGTCTCCTCTCTGTATTAAGCGAAACATCAGGACCAGCTGCTGCTCTCGATGACAACTTAATGACATTCTAGTTTCTTCCCCTTTGGGATTATCGGCACACTCATGAGATTTTCTCTCACAGCTCAGTCAGCGTGGGGTCTCCCTCCAGGGTCCTTTTTCCAATGCGGAGCAATCCAAAACGGTAGACGAAAAGTAAAGAGTCTTGAGAAGAGGAAATCCTCGGCCGTCGTCAGACTACTATACATGCGGATGGTTGTATAGCCATCTCATATCCCACACACGGGCTCACGCACTCGTTCATCCTATCCAAAATAATACGGACATCCCCTTAGCACACTTGAAATTGTATTGGAAATCCATTCATCTCCATCCTATTTATCCCCGTCAGAATCTTCTGGACAACTTCATTCACTGTTTCATTCATAGATTCCATCTTTTACTGCATCTTTTTAAAAGGAAAAATATCCTACTGGGTCCATATAGCATGCCAGGGTAACTAGTAGTCGTAAGTAGTGTGGGTAATGTAACACACATATGCATTATTTACCACCCTCCCTCGGCGAGTCAGGGCTAAAAGCTCCTCACATCATGTATGACGTGTCCGAACTTCCTGAGTCCACAGAAAAAAAGTTGTCATAATTTTCCTCGGGCCGTGCCAATCTCTCACTCCGAATCCGCTTACGTTGCATTCCGTTCATGTAGAATTGACGCAAGAGGGAGAGGGATGTTGGATGGAGGCGTGTGTGTGTGTGTGTGCGCAGGAGTTGGGACAAATTGAACCGTTGCCTGCAGCATTGGATGGGACTGAGTCGGCATTCGTCTCTGTAAAATTTACGCACAAAAATCGTCATGTCAACACCAGACAAGCCAATTCTCTAAATGACACTATTAAATCCTAGGCGTTAGTTGGTCGAACCTGGCGCAAGGGGAGATGATGCCGTCGATGCGTGAGGGATAATGTGGAGTTGGATGCATGGGAAATGCATTTCAGATTTCTTTTATCTCCACATAGTTATACACTTTCTCTCCATCCTCATAATGCACACACACTTCCTCATATTCCCTCATTCCTTCGATCACTGCTCAGGTTTCCCATTTTTAGATTACTTTCCCCTTACACACGCTCATAGAGCACTCTCACACTCACATATCTTTTAAAACATTTTCCTCTGAAGTTCCCGATCCGCCGTGCTTGGGTGCACACGCAGAAAATCTGACGAGGAAATGCATTCAGTCTCCCCTGTTGAGAGTTTGAACGTTTATGTATGTGTGTCGTCTCGGTATGCTGGCATTTGAAGTGCGGAACCAGGAAAATTGCAGGTACGGGATTTGCTCAACTGCACACCCTCACGCAAACACTTTTGTGCATGTAGACGAATATACGCATATGCACTTGAGCAACCTTTCATGCTGCGGCGTGGGGGCTCATTGTGCGGATTCCATCATCCTTATACTTGGCTATCTGTATGCGCCCGAAGGTTCCGCTGCGGGTAGAATAACATTTCCCTGGTTAAATTAGACTAGTTTTGGCGGGAGGTGTGCTGCTCTACATGGTCTTCGGAGAGACTCTTACCCCGGGATAGCTCAACTCGTATTTCAGCCTGTTCCTATATGGTACGTACTTTTGTCGGCAGTGGAGCTCCGCTCTGAAATGGAGACAACGGAAGGCACATACCCTTTTGTCGGTGGAAGTTGACAAAAAGGGTTTAAACACCCCAAGTTTTCGTTCCGCTCCTCTCCCGGTTCACTGCATTTATTTAAACCGAAGAAGAAGAAGAGAAAGCGGCGGTGGAAATCCAGGGATTTTCAGCTTGAAAATCCACCAGTTTTCATCTGTCTCTTCCTCTTCACAAGCCCCTTCCCCCCGCAGTCATCCTTGTTGCACAAAGCACACGTGTATATACAGTAGTGGTCTGTGTGCGAAGGGAGTGTGAGGGACATGCACGCATGGTACATACGTTATAGTTGAGAGAGAATTTCGCATGGAAAATCAACCATCTAGTGGCCACCCTCCGCTGCTGAGTAGTTGTTCCGCCTGTGTACGAGTCGTGCGGGCATCCCACAAAACAGACGCGTCACGATACGGGAGGCAGTATATGTATATATATACACATTTATATATAAATAGTAGAAAAGGAAAATCCAGCGGAACATTGCATTCAGAACATTGCCTCTTGAATTACTTAGCATCACATTGTCGTTTTCTGATCCGGTTCGACCCTTTGTTTTGCATACAGATTGTACTCCCCAGCCCCCACTGCGGAGGGCGACAAGAGAGACGCTAAGGGTGTGAGATGATGATGATGACGACAAAGATCCTTACCATGCGGTCCTCTTCAACAAAGTCGGAAGAGGAGTTGGAAAAGGGCGGGAGAGGAAGTAAAGTCCGAAGTACGTCTGAGAGTGGGAGAGGTAAAGTTGCAAAGGGTGGCGACCGCGGAGTTCTTCCTGCATAATAATCATATTATTACAGCAAGTTTCCTTAAAAGTTTCCAACTTTTCCCCACCATCCAATCATGAGGGGACAAGTTTATTCCCTATTTTTCCACAAAATTCTTTACTTTGGTGCGCGGCTGGAATTAATGTATCCTCCCCCACAAGCAGTGTGCCTATACTATGTGACAGTATTTTGTCACTCTGGGTGTGAAATTCGGCTGGGGTATCTGCACCCATTCCAATTATTACGTTATTGGAAATCCCAGCTCGGCTTGTTGTGCAGTGCACTGTTCAACCTAGATTACTATTATTATTATTGTACCGAAATCCGCCCGTGGTGTCGTTGGTCGGTAAAACACGATCGATGATTATGGAAAATGTCATCGCCTCATTAACTATGGACTACGACCCGACTCGTTATCACTGCAGGGCAATACATTGAGACAACATACCGGGGGTAACATGTGTCACCCACTGTCACGCATTCGATAATGAGATCCATTCGAATTGGTCCATGAGGGATAATAACGGAGATCCCGCACACATATTCATATTTAGTCATGCTCTCCGACCAACCAATGGAATAGAACTGGGGAAATTCTAATTTAAACTTTTATCCCATGTTGTAGGGGCGAGGAAGCGAGATGAAAATGAAAAACCGCCCACTTTTCTCCGTACAATAGTAATGATCCCATGGGACCGGCGATAGCTCGTATGCTCCGGGATATGGGGGGCCGCCCCAGCCGTCCACAGTAAGAGTTTGTAATCTTTATGAGGAAAAGCTCTCTCAGCCGGAAGTAACCCTGATTTTCAGCACACAGAAAAAAATGTAGTAGTGCGTTCAACTGCACTGACTCTCTTCTGCTTTCCCCCCGGATTTTTCCACACAAGTAAAGACGGAGGGAAAATTAAAAATTAGTTTGCATTCTTCATCCTCATGAGTTATTGTTCCGCGCTCTTTCTCTGCGGTTGCATTCAATAATGCACTAACAACTTCCAGCCTTGCCCACTGCACTGTAAAGGCAGATGAAGACGAGGGGAGTTTAAGTAGCTGTTCGAATGGGTCGTCGTTTTCCCTCGTTGATCATGTGATTGAGTGAAAAGTCAAAGACTCTCACAATGGTCCGTGTGCAAGCGGTCCTTTCAATATGAATCTAATCTGGCTAACTTTATGGGGTGCAACTCCCATCCATTTTCCACATTTAGTATGTGTACAACATTGTAGTTGTAGTACTAAAGCCTGGGTAAGTGCATTCATGCGTGGGCACGGGTCCATGAAGGGATGAACATCTCATGGTTACCCCTTGGTAATATTATTGCAAGCGGAAAAAATCTTCCTTATTCGGTGTATTACTTGAGAAACTTTGTGAGTACAATTATGATTTTTAGTCAGGGGAGAGATCGGGCGCGCGGTTAAATCGGTAAAGTATGTACACATCTCTCCTCTGCCCTGTACCCCATGCGTTTATGGAAGGTTGTGTGTGCGCAGCCAAGCTAATGGGATGTTTGACATGTGTGATGGATTACTCGTGCCCGGCCTCTCCGCGTATACAATTTGGCTACTGACATGACGGATCCGTGTAAATAATCAACTTGCCATATTCCTTTGACACACAGGGAATATAGCTGGAAGGGGAAAGTGTGTCTCGGTCCCAGTACTCATCTTCTGCATCATATACTCAATGGCTTCTCTCATTCGCGCTCTCACTCTCTCTCTCTCTCTCTCTCTGTAACAAGCAGTGAGCCAGCCTGCTACCGGATGGAGAAAAACGTTACACTCTATCACCAAGCTTCCGCTCAGCCAAATCATCCCTTTCATCTGCCCTTTTAAATTATAATTAACCTCTTGGTAATCTGAATTGCAGGAGGGAGCGGTTAGATCATTGCCAAAGGGATGCACTTGACAGAGGGGGGCCTGTATCCGTTACTCCTCAAATAGATGGTTCAAAATCATGCTTTGAAAATAGCGGAGGGATCTACTAAATGTAGCAAAGAGGGTAGCTGGTGATTTATCTTGCATCTTCTATTTACATGAAAGTACTCGTCTTACCCTCCCTCACCTAACAAGGCAAGGTTAGCAGCCGAAGGAATTGATGTGCACACGAACTCACCCCCACCCCCTTCTCCACGGTGACAATGAGCCCCATCTTCTCGTTATTGTTTTTCCAGCGCAGTCATGACTACGTAGTCATTTAAATCTTGATTTATGAGCAGTCCTGTGTATGGCTTAAGTTGGACATAGGGTTGAATACTGTTGGATCATCAGCGCCGTCGTCGTCATCACTGCGCACTGTCTTACTCTCGTGTACTCTGTGGCTCCGAATAATTAGACACTCCTCCAGTTTGTTCAACTTGAATGTCTGTTGTAGTGTGTGCTGAGTGCTACCTACTAACGGTGGTGGAGCGGAGGCGAGTTTTAACGACTTGTCAGACCATCTCATCCGGCTCCAAGTACATGCTCGTAGAGGGAGAAAATCCGAGAGAAAATAATAAATGTGTAAAAGAAGCGATCATCTGTTCATTTCAATGGGCCGGAAAGCTGAAAGCTGAAACGGGTTATTGCCTCTCTGCACATTCCTCTGCTCCCGTAGCCAGCGCAGTAGAGAGTGCGGGGCGCGGAGGAAGGGCGATACTACTCCTCCTGCTACTGCGTAAGCTACTTAAGTACGAACGAGTTAAGATGATTCTAAAATAAGATATCATATACTTAGTGGATGTAAGGATAAACTGGATGGAAGACCGTTCCGAAATTCTTGGAAGTCTTTCCTACTCCTACAGGCATAGAGTTACCCAAACTTCATATCAGCTCGCGTGGGTGTTTGCATGTGTGCATGTAGTATGTATGCGTATTTCCTTGTATAGGGTAAAGTATATACCGCGTATGACCGACAATAAGTTACGCAATGGATATCATTTTTAGTGGGCCGAGTGGTCGGAGCCGTCTCAAATATCTTAGGAAAACTGTAAATGGAAGCCACTGTTCAAGTAGTAAGGCACGTCTGGCGCGTTTTTCTAGTTGCCTCAGAGAACTTGTAAATTAGGGAGAGTAAAAGGCCTTGTAAAATTTTCAAGGGACAAGAAGAGCATAACGCGGATATTTTGTTAGCGTATGTGTACGTGCGGAACTGTGTTGTGTGGTTAAGGCACATGTGCATCCGATTCTATAATGGCGGCACAGAGCCGCTAGCTTGTTACAGCAATACGTATGAATAAGTGTA
The DNA here is from genome assembly GCA_009870155.1 of Pseudobourletiella spinata. Lineage (NCBI taxonomy): Eukaryota > Metazoa > Arthropoda > Collembola > Symphypleona > Bourletiellidae > Pseudobourletiella > Pseudobourletiella spinata. The sequence continues at coordinate 42,962 of WJFA01000047.1, read as the reverse complement.
TGAGTATGTAGACCAGCAGTTAAGCCTGAAATTGAGGTTGAACGGGGAGGCAGAAGTTTTCCGACCACTAACTTTCGTCTCGGCCTTTAGACCTGAGCTTATCCAAATAATTTACACTTATACCCCACGTCCGATTAGCCAAATGGTAGTCCAGAGAAAGATCAAGGAGAAAGAGTAAATCACTTTGAGATTTTCCCGGGAAGGAGGAAGATTCGCTGGAAGTCGTAGAACGTGGGGATAAGTGACTCAGGAGATGTGAACATGAGATTCGTCCGGCGGAACAGAGTCACAGTTGTTGTTTAGGTAGTAATGTAAAGATATACGGAAAAGGCATTCAAAGGAACTTGTGTGACATTTGAAGAATTAATGAGACTAAGGCTTCCTTTCATGTATTTTTTCACTCTGATCCAAATACAAAGTCAGGCAGCAGGCATATACATGTTTCCAGGCGGCAGCAACTATCTGTGCCTCTCAGACAGGAGAGTTCCTTCATGTTTCCTCTCTGAGAATGCCGGTGGATCCGACTTGATGTGGAGTTTCTTATACGCGGCTCCATACACATGACCATTCATCATCGCTAAGACAGATTAGGTTCCAATGTCGTAATTGCTATTCATCTGTGTAAATCATCATTAGCTGCTTACAGGATGTTTGACATAGAGCTTAATGAGGATCAAAGAGCCCTTAAGTTCTTCCTCATTACAAATTGTAATCACCCTGTATGAGGATTTAAAGCTGTAATTGTCACACTTCCACGTGGTTTCGTAGGGATTATTATTACATACACAGGATTTCTAGTGTCTCTCATTTAATCCATTTTCCTCCTAAGTCTCAAACTGTAGTAGTCCCGTACTTTTTCGATTCAAAATTTATAGGCTCTTACGCTTCCGCTCATCCAGTATGACCGCGTGAAAAGTGACTGTGGGGCTTCATGTGAAGTTCTAAAATCTCTCAAACGATTATTATGATGGGATTGAAAACACACGAACGGAATTTCTACTTTATTATTCAGTTAGAGCAAAAAACCAGCTGAGTTCGTACGAAACACTCTTTGCCGAGAAAAATGCCAGATTACTCGGCGAACGTGTTGGAAGGTGTAAGGGAGGACTGTCGCCGTGTGGATCTGCCGAGCGGAACTGATTTGTTTAATGGAATCTGTCCGGAACTAAAAACTAGAACCAAGGGAAAAACTGCTCAGACACTGTATATTGTGACTCGCTCCTGTGGTTTCTGGCTAGATCAAAGTAGTTTCTTAATTTATAAGGAGATTAGCTTTGCACAGTCCAAGTAGAGTCTTTTCACAACAACGCTCAAGGTATACTCTCTATTCTGTGCCTGACACACTGTACATACTGCTGCTCCGTCCGACTCTCTGACTACATGAGTGTCCCCTGCAAACGTCCTTTTGTCAACTTGAAGAAAAATGTCATACGAATTAACTACTACTCAGGAGAGCTAATCTGTTTGATTGAACAACGGAACGAGTGAAGACAGGGGTATCCATTATCCTTTCATCCCATGAGCTCTACATTCCTGCTGGCATAACATTCTTATACAAAGTATTTTATGCCCCACTATGCACGTGGACAGAGGCTCGAAATCATTCTCTTATAAATTGTATTTGGTAATACTGAAAATTACCGAATGGAAATTACGATGACGACAGCAGCGACGACCACGGCGAAGATGATGGTAATGATGAGGATGGGCGTACACACTGAATTTTCCCCTGGTCTCTGTTTTGTATCGAATCCAATATCCAGCGTCATGTAAAGCTTCATGCACGAGAGTTAGTGCGTGTGTACGTGTGTTCTCTACAAAGTCCCACCGCCATAATGCGTTCATGATGGATCGTAAAGTACTGCTCTCTGCTATTTATTTATTGTCACTTGATTTTCATTGTATTCATCATGCCAACCAGCCAGACGTTTCATCAGCATAAGAGCCGGACTGGGAAATAGCTGGGAGGAATAACAGTTGCCGCTGGCATGATCAAGAACACACATACCACCATGAACATAATCACGGCAGTACCGACCTTCGGCCGGCTAGTGTGGAAAATAATAAACATATGTAGAATATACATGAATTTATATTTAGAAGATGCAGTAGGACCAAGCCCAGAGGGATGATGATGATGATGCTGATGAGTATGCTGTGATGGCCCGTCCGATGTCATTCAGCTTTGAGTGATGGCATGATTGTTTTTAAATACAAAGATACTCTCCAACTAAAACGCTGCAATCAATCTTCAGCCAGACCACTCTCAGGCAAACTCACCAAAAACAAGGATACTTGACAACCAACACGGATATCATCATACATAGCCCCATATGCTCAATCATTTACGTGCAAAATAGAGGCTGGTGAGAAGTTCAGGGCTAATTGCTCATCTTTTAGCCGGCAGCACGAGAAGCATGACGAGAAGACCAGACCATCCAGAATATAATCTTCTTTAATCTCTTATCTTGATTCAGCGAGAGCAGCTGGGAACATGTTGACATTCCGCGGCACACTCCGCATTCACCTTTAGAAAATTCCACAAGAATTCAAATGAAGAGCCTGTAACAACGATAGAAACTAAAGGAAAAACCAATCCGTGTGTACCTACATAAATTTGAGTTACATTTCTTCATCTACTGAAGCTGAGGAGTAAGAAAGTGTAAGACTCGTTAAAATTGCATCTCTCTAATTATAATGATATTGGGGTAAAAAATTAAAGTTTAAAACACTCTACAAACGACTGCTCTGTGTTGCTATTTTTAGATTGAACTCGTTTTCGGACGACGTGCTGATGGATGAGAACAAGATTTACAGGCGGATCAGATTATCTGATCTAAGGTAGATGCAGAGGCACTGATTGATAATTTTGACATGGTAAAGCTGCATCTAAGGAATCCATCGCGTGTTTTTGACAAGGAGCATCCACTGCAAACCTGGATGCCTCGATGCTGTAGCTCTTCTGCAAATGCAAGCAAGTCCACCACATTCTGGAACATGCTTTCTAGAGCTTCAAAAGCATATCAGGGCCGTGCCTGTCAATCTCGGTGAGAATCTTGAAGATAACTTGAACTTGGTGGAAAATCCTACTACGGAGTTCCCCCCAGTGCTCTTTCTTCGTTTACTCTTCAGCATCATATTCTCAAACCCTTCAAAAATGATCCCTTTGGCAGAAGTTCCGCTGTCAAATTTTCTCGGTGTGAGACTCAAAGACCGTCTTTTGAAGTAATGACATGGCCCACAACTCGCACTAGACAGATCTCCGAAAGAGCAGGAAACTACCATAGCTAAATTTTCATCCAATTTACTGCATAGAGAACTCGAACTCCACATCAGTAGAATGCATTATTGACGGGAGAAAAGATGATAAGCTACATTGTAGCCGCTCACACAGCAGAGCATTTTGAAGCAATAAAGCCATTCCGTTTGTCCGGGAGACAGGAAAAGAGCAGGAAACCAGGGATAATGTTGTGGTTTAAAAAAGAGCAAAGGGTCTATTAATAAAGACCTCAGCTGTGACCAAAGTGCGCATACTGTCAACGGTGAGTCTAAAAAACGAGGACGCCTGGACCTTTGTCAGGTGTCAAATTTCTTCTCTGTTCCCAACATGTTACAAAATGTATCCAACCGTCTGCGTGGTAAGCATCCATGGTTTTTCCATAAATAAGGCGATACTTGATCCAAAAAGAAGACCACTTCCCCTCTCTTGCTATCCCACTTATGAGAGCATCTTAATAATGTTGATGGGCAAACTTGTATAAAACAAAGTTTCAAATTTCAAGTGACACTCATCCAAACCCAACCTCATAGCCGCCCTTTGTCATGTGGTTCAAGTGTATCCACCTTTGTACCCTCAGGATTTTACCAAGTAACAATTTCTAAGAATAGAGCTACTCTGCTGTGTACATGGGGGATTAACGTAGCGTCCAAGTGTACCTGAGTACATTTTCAAAGGAACGACAGGATGCCGTGGTGAACAGCCCCTTCATCCGGCAGCCGCTGAGTGTTGACTGAAACATTCCTGATTTTTATGCCGTTTTAACTGCGCCCCTCTCCCCTCATGCTCCTTTCATTTTTAAGAGGGAAGCGCTCTGCCAAAAATTTGCCAGAGTCTCTGCACACAGCACACCATTTGAAAAATCCAATGAGAAGTCGGAAAGAACTCACTCAGAGAGAGTTATGGTGTGAATGTACCGTTTGGTACATTCTTGGCGGGATCTCTCTCTCTCTCTCTCTGTAGGTCAAAAATGTTGGAATCTCTGCATCTCACTGAGCAGACAGCCAACTAATATCCGCCAAATGGAACTGCGGGAGAGCGAGGAGAGCCGTTAGCTCAAAAGTACTCATTAAAGTAACAGCATACCATGTGAATGGGTTAACACGGGGAAAATTGACATCTCAAATTTCTCTGCAATTAGCACTGTTCAGTGGAGAATATTGGCTATTAGGAGAGCAGGAGGAGTGAAGAAGATGAGAAGTCTACCTACATAAGATTTCCGTTTCAAAATCTTTCGAGCGTGTAACATTACAATGAGAGTCATATTAGAGGAGGCGGCTGCCACCGCCACTGCTGGGAGTGTTGACGCTGGCAAATAGCGTTCGCACAGGCACACATGCTGTGGCTAGTAATTCTGCCAACTCACGCTGTGGGAAAAAGACATGACACCTGAGACAGCTTACAATTAGTTAGGTCATGCTCCAAAACATTTCACACACACACATAGAACAATCCCATGAAAAGAGTGTAAAAGCGTGTGTGTATAAACGGACCAACACAGTGGTCGGGGATTAATTCTAGAGGCCCATTGTAAGTATTGCACAACGAAGGTAACAGTGAGTGTGGAATTACAAGAAAGGAACACGAACAATTCCTCAGTGGCCACTAATACTTGCCACAAGGACCCAAAGCTCCTTTTCAGCTGTGGTTACCCGCAAAGAAAAAGGAGCCGGTGTGACACCCAACATACTGGTTCAAAGTTTTGGCTCTGATCTTATACTTACAGCGATATTAGGTGATCACTGTACTGCACCGGCGTACTTCTTGGGTGCAGACGATGGCTTGCTGTCGTACGAGGTGCGCGTGTGTGTTTATGTATGTGTCTGCATGCGTTTGCGTGCATGTGTGCGTACTCTCGGAGGAACGAACAAATTGGTAATTTGAGACAAATTTCCAAGTTGGGACTAAATTGTGTAAAAAGAGCAGCGCGTTCATGAACCCATGGACAGGCCAAGGGTTCCTTTTACGCCACTCGACCCATAATATTTTAAGGGAGTTCCGCCTGCCCCTTATATGCCCAAGCAAGTCCGGCACTAAAAAGTTTCCAACCATTGTCCTTATTTATTTTACATTTACGACGGGGAAAACATAGGTAGTTACTGGTTACCTTTGCTGGAACATGATTATTACAGTTTTAAAATCTCTCAAATGAAACGAAGGGCGGGGAAAATAAACTCGGGTTCTCCGAGACCAGCTGAAATGTTTCAAAACCATGTATCAAAACCTTCATGGACAGCTCGAGCAACAATATACCCTTCTAAAGGCACACCCCCGGCATATTGTTGTTTCTTACCAACCACGGATCAGGGCATATAAGTTGGTACCACCGACCATTCGTGTGCGTAATACAACTGGCTAGTAAAAAACCAGTACAAATTATGGCACACTCTCAGATGATTTTGACATTTTTACAACGGTATAAACTTTTATTTATGTTTTCCAATTTTAATTCCGAAAATTGACACCGGACAAATTGAAAATTCGCTCAGGAAGGATGCAATACACATGCTATTTTATCTCATCGTTGTGGTGGATCCGTGAAGTTTATCTGATTTTAAGAATGGGGCCCATCAAAAAATTAGTTTTATTGACTAACTGCGAGTGAGAAATCCAGACCCGCTCCAATCATTTCATCCTAAAGAGTATGGTATCCAAACCTTGCTGATTCTGATGAGCATGTGCTCGTCGATTCGGGGTTCAATTTGAGGATCATTTAGAAAATATAAGTTAGCCAGCAGGCTGGAGTTTAAAATGTTTCAAATTAATGATTTGTTCGGCCCAGAAAATCCACGTGTGGCAGCATGAAGGTGCGTAGATGAGAATATTTCTTGAGAGAGTTTTACTGGACAAAAAAATTAGATGGTTTTCGATTTTCAACTCTCTCAGAACATAAAGACCCTCTGTTTTTTCTCGCATATGTATATGCGCATGGTTCGGAAACGGGTGATGCCGCTGCTGCTGCTGCCGGTGCCGCCGCCACAGCTCTTGAACCTGTCAAAGGCGTGAAGGATGAGATGGGAAGCCGTCCGTTTGACTGATGGTAAGGAAAGAGAGAGACGGAGTGGAGCAGAGAGCCTTATATTCTTTCAAGAGCACTTCGTGTTCCCAACAATAAAATTACGATCGAATGATCTCTTCGCCCTGCACAACACAAGAAGCGAAAGGAGCGGATTTTTTGAAGGAATTCAATGAAGTCTCTCACTCTCTCAACTATCCACTACCATCCCAAAAAGTCTTTAATCTGTTAGCTCCTACTCGAGTATGTGTGGACCCACTAGATCGTAAGTTACGCGGGAGAAAATGGGAAACTCACAATGAAATGGGCGGTGTGGACTCTTGCGCGTCGGGAGCAACTTATGGACAATGCTCCTCCATTCGGAGCATCCCTTACTACGAGAGAGTACAGCACCCACTAACAGACTCGACTGAATGACTGAATGGGGGAAAGCACGGTAGATTTATTTACTCAAAGTCGTCGGCGGCCCGTACACATAGCCGGTAGTCCGCCATCTCAAAAGGTATGAACTGCTGAATGGTGTCTCTGAAGAAGATGCTCTCTGCCCGGAACAGTGGAGCTGAAAAAGTTGAAAATTTTGACCCTTAGACTCAAGAGATTCCCCATTCACATAGGTAACTATAGGTTGAATGCTGGGGTCCATTCCGTTCTCTCCATGTGCATCCGACCCGGGACCGACAGCTCCGCTATCTCCCAACTTTGCTTTTACACATGCTGGTGGACGACTTGGGTTAGTAGACGTCTAGAAAACATGCGATGCCATGGATGAATAATGCACATTATTTAGCTGGATGAGGGTGGATGAAAGTTGTGTGCCATTGAATAGAATTGCATGGCTGGACGACCGAGACAATTTAGTAGAGCCATGAATTGTACGTGCATGTGTGTACCTCTGTCTTCCAGTGTGTGTGTGCCAGTGTGAATCGTCCGGATGGTGCTTTATTGGCCGGCCCATTGTATTCCGGGTTCCCCATCGGGAGCGTCCACCACCGACGCTCGTCTCCTACTACGACCCTGCACCCAAAGTTATACGCATGGGACAATACAAGTAAGTAGCATACCGTCTTTGGAACTGAATGGCTGAGCGCACTTGGAAAGCCATGGTATGGAGTTTGCCGCTCCTCCTAAGCCATTCTTGTTAGCATCTCTCCCGTTTGCCGACAAACACTCTCAAGTTTGAATGTCTGCCCCGAATGCAATGCAATGGTTCTCCTCCAGAATAGGGATGAACTTCTCAAACAGGTCATTACGCTTTACTTCACCAGTTCAAGTTCAAGGGAGCATGGAGGTGGTCGAGCCTGTCCAGCCATTATTGTAATCCTCCTCACATTCACTCAACCAATAAGGCGTTGATTGATTGTGCTATTAAAGAGCTTCTTTTAATTATCTTTGGGAAAGAGCTGAGCCGTGCGCAATCCCAAAGTTGAGCGTTTAATGAAAAGTACGTTTTCTGAAGGGAAAGGTAGCCATAAATTACAATAGCGCCAGCACGGTGATGCTCTGGTCGTGCTGATTATTAAGTAATCAGTATCGGACCGCCTTGTAGTACAGCTGACGTTGGAGGGATTATTGTGGGCGCGTATCTTTTTGTCATCAGGTCAGGCGTGGAGTGGGCTCTCATGTGCGGGTTCATTTGTGTAATTTATATTTATACCCTATGTTTAACTGGAATCAATGTGGGATCTGGGTGTTATGGAGGAAAAAGGAGCAATTTCTTGAGTTGGCTCCTTTCGGATTTTGGAGTCAGGGGGGAGGGACAGAAAGATAGGGAATTACATGGAGGGCAGACTCCAATGAGTTGACGTCGTGGGCAAATGTACACTGTCGTCCTTTATGCTCTGTTGTGCGGGGTTAACGAAAAAACCCTCTGTGGTTCCTTCCCTAATCGAATAGGCAGTTTGAATTTACGTAAACGATGGAATTATGCAAACTGACTCGAGGCTAATAGTTCACGTAACGAGAATCAATCTGGGGATCTTTCTGCTTGGAGTTACCGGCAATAACCATTTACAGCCTCATGACTGTATGCATTACCTTTTAAAGATACAATCAATTTGCAAACATGCTGTCGGAAAACAACTGCTTTCCCATCCTAAATTACCTTGCCTAAAAGTCATGGGAGAGGACGACGGGGAGCAGCTTAACGTATCATTTAGCACTCACTTCCCTGCACAGAGGGATGTACACATCCGTGTATACACATAGCAAACATCAGCTTACTCGTTACCGACCACTCATACTAACCATTTTTTACCGTCAAAAGTTGAAGGCACCACTCTTATTTTGCCATTTGGAATAGGAAAATTAGCAAAATTTCGGGGATGTTGCACACTCTGCGAGGGCGAAATTGCCGAGATATTGGCTACTCTTCATGAATGTAAGCATCGACTATTTTTAAATCGAGTGAATTTAAAAAAAAATTTTGGTTTGAAAAAAAATGTGTAGAAGACGAATCCGGGGTTAATCGATTGCTTAAAAAGTGTAGAACTTCATTAACTTTGAGGTCACACATCCGTAGAGTATAGAGCTCATCCTATTATGCCTCTGGCTACACGTTTAGTGAGTGAACTAGTCTGGTCAAATTATCCAAAATAGCAGGTTTAGCACCGGTAAAGTGTCTGCTGGACTCTCCCAAATAAGTAGGAGCTTCAGATTCCCTTGTGTATAGTAATTTAACGGCATGTCCCCCTCGGCAGCGCGGGCCCTCTCCCGTTCAGAGTATACAGCAGTATCCCTTGGATTGTGGAGATGAGCCCCACACACTCCAGTCATAGAACCCATCAAAAACTCCTGTCAGAAATTACATAGCTTATTATAAAAACTGATTCATCTTGCCTCTTTTATAATTTCCGAGCATTGAGAAACTGACAGGATCCAAGAGTAGTAGTGTGCGGTGGAGATGGACGGAAAATCAAAGTCTAAAAGTCAAGTCCTCTCAAGTGACAGGAATGGAAACTATTTAAAAAGTTGGCGCCCATTGTACCGCCTGAGTTTTTACCTAAGCATGACGAGTCAAAGTATTTCTGTTCAAAATGGAAACGTACACGGCCCCTAGCCCTGTCGTGTGTCTGCCCACCTCATTCTGAACTTGGAGGACTTTTATTTCCCAGAGTATAAGGCATGCCGAAGTCCGTAATAATAGCACGCAACAGAGGAGGTGAGGAACGACTTGGAATGACAGAAGCCTTATTAGTATCAAGGAATCACATGGAACGAAACCCATTCACAGGTTTTTCTACAATGCTAAAATCCCAAAAATAGCTGGCAAGGGAAGTCGTACTGGCTAAGTGACTGACTGACTGGCTGACTGAGAGAAAAGTATGCCACTGCGCCAGAGTCACACACAAGGTTGATGGCAGGCAGGCTTACATGGTGCTTAAAGAGGATGGATGCTCCTACCTCTATCTCTGTCACAGAGGACATAGAGCACATTTTGGGAATCTTACGGAACGTCACCAAGGATTGTCAATGTCAACCACATCCGGGGACACATTTGTACCATTTGACAAGCGGACAGATCCTAAAGCCGCATGTGAGCCTATCATATGATATCCATCGAGTGTGTAGTAAACACAGTGGAAAACTTGCCCCCAACGGTGTGAATTTGCCTCCAGACCTTATTTATGAGCTTGTTTCATCTCTGGAGAACACAGGTGCACATAACCGTCACATACAGATATACCCACATAAAAATATTATTTCACATATAAGCATTCACCCATACGCACACTGAATACTTTTCCCAGCAGCCTACTCCCATATAATCCTAACCTTAGCTAAAGTATGGAATTTTTATGTCCAGTTTTTTCATCCTTTCCACACATCAAGCCCTCCCGATCTCTCTGCAGCCCACTCACCCGTGCAAAGTACCAACTTTCCGTTTCACTCACGTAATTCTCTTAATTCAGTCCTGCCCTCCAACCGTCAATTTCTTGAAGACGCCTTCATTAACTGGAGAAATAAAAAAACCCGACACTCCCTCAGGAGCAACTTGTGCTTTCAGAATAAATTAATTGAGCCCGCTGGGACCCAGCCTTTTGGCTCCTGCTACGGACGCCATTCGGGATAGTAGTGTAGTGGTGGTGGATGCGGCTGGAAAATAGTTGGTTGAAATTAAGAAATTCAAAATAAGCGCCGTAAAACGGCAGAGTAGAAGCTTCTCTATCCCTAACCCCTGCATCCAAATTTGTACGAGTTGATGGGCTGGAAAGGTCGGTGTAGAGTACACCAGGATCAAACCATATAAACACTCGAGTCAGTTCATCGTTCTTGCTCGCCCCTCTCTTGAGAGATGCACTTGTCACACCCGACCCATTGTTTCTGTGCGAGGAAGACAGAGATAATTTGGGTGTTGATGTTTAAAATGTGGGCGGAGGTCGCTCTCGCCGAATCACCGCCATTATCTTCGTCATCGTCGTCATCATCATGAACATCATGACCACTGGGCGAGACAGAAATATAAGCATTTTTTCCACACGCATTTTTTCCCGTGCTCCCTATAGCTATCGAAGCTCTTTGCATACGCCACTTGGTAATGCTCCAACCTTGTTTATAAAGTCATTTTTACTATCATCATCCATAAGTTCAACTGTAACACATGAGCCAGTCGTCGTCCCATTATCATAATGCACCATCTCTAGTGCAACGCAATCCCATCAAGTGAATACCCCTCCATCCGTCCTTTATTGCTCTCAACATGAATTCTGACCTTTAGGAAAGGCAGGGGAGGGTGACACCTAGCGGGGCGGTGGCTTAGCTCCGCTTGAATGCACTATCTCCATTACATTATCCCTAATGGCCTGCTTTACCTCACGTTATCCATGCTTCTTGGGGTGCATTACAGGAAAGATTAGACCGCATCCATTCTACTGTAGTCATATTGAAACTGCGGTTACATGCAAATGGACCGGATAAATCTGCGCTGGAATGAAGCGGGTAGACTGAATGACTTAGAGTGAGTGAGAGAGAGAGAGAGTTGAGTAACGTGAGATTGTCAACGAAACCCTTTGGGTTCGACCAGATAAGAGATCTTAACATATTTGATTACCTTTGCCTCCTTGGCCTCCAAGCTAATTCTAGATGCGCGTTGGAGCGGATGTGTGAGCCATACGGACGATAGGTAGGATAGATCTTTTGGAAAATATGTGACGGGGAATGAAGCGAGCTCTGGAGTTGGATGTGGAAGGGCGAAGACGACGAGAGGACGACGGCTATGACTGGGACAGAAGATGAACGCATGTTGTAATCCTCAAATATAATAGGGATTCCACGGGATTTATGATGATTCGAATTGGACAGAGTTGAAAGAAGCCGCCTGGTAACTTATGTCCTCTCCCTATTTTACTTACTTATTCCAAGCCCCGTCCGCCTGCTTCATGACAACGGAGACGCTCATCGGTTCCAGCCCGTAAGCAAATGTGTGTTCCAGAATCAAAGACTCGCGGAGGGAGAAATTGTGGGAGCCGGAGCGGAATCGTGGGATAAAAACCTGAGCTATTATAGGGCTCAAATCTGGTCGTAAATCCACCCGGATCACTTTTGGACCCTCATGCTATGCTACATGGGATGAAGGATCAGGTGTGAAGACTGATGAAATTATTAGCCGCCTTATGCGCGTTCAGGAATGTCCTCTGGACCTCAGAGTTATAAACCGCCTGCCATAAAGAGCTATGCTATGGGAATATACATAAATATGTAAATTTTGTGTAAGGTAAGTAACGGTAAGGCTCCTCTATAACAAGAAGGCCGAGGGCAGTACCTTCCTAATGTCAAAGGAGGAGTGCAGTGGAAGTTCATGCACTTCTGCAGAGTCTTACACTCAAAGTAGATCTAGATGACGTAGCATGGCTCGGAAGTGTGTTGTGGGTTGAGAGCTTGTCGCTGGAGAAGTGAGGCGGTGGGTTGAAATCTTCATAAAATTCGTGGGGAGAATAAAGTGCTTGTTGGAAAAGGGTGCCGCGCATCACACCGCGGGTAATGAAATCTAACTTGTTCCTTCTGGCAGGATGAATCTGGCCATTAGGAGAGTGTAATCCTTTTCATTGGCCCACCTGGTGTGCTGCACCACACTCCCTAGTCCTGTAATTAATAAAAACATAGTCCGTTCCCGAACGAGTGGGATAACATCTCGGGTTTGCCCCCCGCCAATGTTTGTCTTGCTCAGCGTTAGCCGCTTGTAAAAATAAATAAGTCTGGACACTTGTCATTCATCCTATGCACGGGATGATCACTCCCTATAAACTGAGCAAACTCACTAAAAGACAGTTGATGTACCCTTGCCTCTCAGCACCTCCTCTACACCTCTGTGGATCTGGTCGAACTTTTTCCGGTTGTATCCGTTTTGCAACGTATGTTTCTAGTGTAAACTTACCGCTGGATGTCAACTAAATATAAATTTTACATTTAATTTTTTTTCTTCAAAGTTATGCTTCAAAACTGTGCAAATTTTTTTCAATTTCCCCCTTTTGACCCTTGTATAATTGTTATCTTTTTTTCTGATTTCTAGTAAAGCGGTAGTTTATCTCTACTGTCGGTTTGTTCTCTTGAAATATGATGGAATAGTATTTTGTACAGCGGACGAATGTTTTATCTCAAACGAGCCAACTTTCCTTCACGTGCTACTCCCCATATATATCAAGTCTAACCTCATCCGGGTGGGAAACCTAGCTCAACGGGATCCACGTGAAGGGTGCATGTGTCAACATTTGTAGCTGTGATCATTGTGCGTGTGTGTATAAGTGGATGTTTCAGGTGTTGTACACACTTCTGCGGGCGTGGAGAGGTGTGTGTGTGTGCCTAACAAGACGATATCAGTATTAAATGTTGGCTCTTAATCAGTAGTTTTTGTTATAAGAGCTAGAGCATGTTGTTGATTAAATCAGTCTGCAAACTGCGTCATCGGTCAGAGCGTCAAATAAGCATGTTTGTATTCCACGCAGCTTGAGCCGTAATTTTCTTATGGCAGATGTGAACATTATCCGCGTCTGAAAGAGAGAAATAGAGGCAAGAATGAAGGGAACATTTCAATTTCCGCCAAGGCAGAACAAGGGATAGTCTGAGGCAAGCTAATTGAATTCGCAACGGTCGTGTAAATCTCTCCATATCACGAGTAAATGAATGAGACCCCCGCCGTAATTGATGACCAAGGAGTGGATGATGGGCAAACAAGTTGATGATATCAGTGGAGGGCCATGGAGAAACACGGAGGCGGGGGGAATAAATCACCAACGTTGTCCATTCGTAAAAGTCCCTGCTATCTGCCTGTCGCTCACTCACACACTCAGTCTGTGGCTATGTTTAAGGAGATATTATTTCGGTTCAGCTGAGGATTCACTGTATACTATGAGCTTCTGTACACGGAATACAACGGGTTAATACATTGCAGTAGACCAATATAAGAGGTAAGCCTTCGTGGGGAAAATGACAAAAAACTTCCGTTAAACAAACAAGAATTCTCTTCAGATCAATTAAGCCTGTACTATACGTACTCCATAGTATCCTGATAGGAAAATTACCTGGCTATTCCTGTCCCGCCTCAGAAAGTTCAAAGTCCTCTTGCAATAATGTAAAGATTCCGAAAAGGATATATAGTGTCACCTCCCCGTTAGTCGTTCAAAGGCAGAGTTATTGTCTGTCTGCGGACAGGAAAATAGCCTCGACACACATTTCACATTTGATAAACCCCATCATGTAGCCTCAGGTTGGTATTAAAAGTAATCCGAGTATATCATGTGCATATGGAGCACGCGGTGTTACACGCACAAATTTCAAGTGCGTCCACACAGGACAAGAATACACGCTTGTATTTGCATAGTGATAGCGGTCCTTAAAGTGTTACTGCACGTGGTCGTGCACACCTTTTACCAGCCCACAGAACTTTTATATGGTGGGAACGAAGCCGCTGGATAATTTACTTGATCTGTTCCTCGGAGAGTTGAATTACGGAGTCACTGACATTAGAGAGTTTTCAAATGGAGGGGAGTGAGGTGAAAAAAGTCCCCAATGATGACCTAAGAAACTCTGGCCGGGTCGATACATAGTGGAGGCGAATGACAAAGTGTCAGCACCCCGGAACATTTTTCCCGACATGTGAGCTGTAGCAAGGACGAGGTAAAGTCCTGGCTGACTGCAATGTGTGTTGCTCTTGATGATCCCGCACAGCAGGGCTCCCTTCATGAATTATGATCTCAAGTTTGTGCATTTCTGAGCGACATGACAGAGCCGGGGTATAAGAAAGGGTTCAACTTGAAGCAATAACCGTAAAAAAGGCCCGTAAATCCCATTTCCCTGCCCCTCCAGTCAACTTACGTATACTGGGCTATAAATTGTCAATAATACCGGCCGAATTCGCAACATTTTTCGCGATGTACGAAGACCACCGCTCGGCAAGTTGGCAGGAAAATGGTGGGTGAGAGGTTGACTTGCTGAGCTTCCGAGTTGCTCTGGCGTGTGATGCAGGAAAACATGTGTGAGTTTGACTCTGCATATGAGAGCTTGCGTCGGAAATTATGATGTAGAACTTGTCAAGCTCGTACGGGGATGCAGCGGAGTCGAAGTTACTTGAAGGGGGACAAGGCTTTTAACACTGATAGCTCTACCTCTGAGTCACCGAGGTGGGCTCCAGCTTCACAATAATAATCGATGTGCAGTAACTCCGTGGAGCATTTACGTCGAACGGTGAGGGGTAAACGGTTAGCAACTGTGTATCTTATGAGCCACTAAACTGCTGTTTGACCGGTCGTCGCGGTCACCAAAATGTACGTCTGGTACGAAAAGGATGAAAGGGAGTAATTTGAGTCACTCAACCTGTCACATTGGCTCGGTTATACAATGGAATGGGAAATTAATGGACACAAATACCCGTTCGAATAAATTTCCGCCACAAGCAGTGTAGATGTAGAATCCACTGTCCTCAGGCCAGTGACCAGCTCATTACGCTTTTGTTGGCAGTGTGACGGGATAGCCGTCCAGCTGTTCCTCATCGCATTTTTTGTTTATCGACTTTCCTCACACATACTGAAGGAATTCCCCCAGATTTCGCTTTATACTCACTCACACAATTGCAAACTTAATCTTTGTATAGACTATATAGGCTGACTTGCAACTTGAGAAGGTTCTCTATCTCTCTGCAAACAGTATGACAAGGAATTGGTCACGTGTAAAGTTACGACAAGTATTAGCTCATGACGTATCATCATCAACCTTTGTCCGCCATTTGTCCAAAAGATTTTAATTGTGATTAGAATTTTGTATTACACCCTTGCTTTGACCTTCTGCCGTGTCACCTTTGTACTGTGTTGGAAAATCGAATAATACGCTAAGGTTTTATAACAAACCGTAATGCACACACATCCTGTGGATGGGCATTTTTGGGGGGATTTGAACGTGCGGGCGTGTACAAGTACTACTAGGTATAGCCAATGATGCTGGTATAGTAGTAATTTAGCAGGCCCTGACCGCGTGAGCCACTTGACATAAACGAAGAGGAAATTCAGTTAATTACATAAGACTTGATGGGTAAATATTGATTATGTGATTGATAACAGGGAGCTCCCGATTACTCCCGATATAGTAGTACAGTCACACACAGACACATGAAGTACTTATGTAGTACCGCCTCGTACCGTCACGAGATTACATCGTCAAATCCTCAAGTGTTTTACCTAATAGTGTAAAAATAGTAAGGACGTGCGCAGCAATCTCCAACATAGAGATACTGATAAGGACCTATCAACAATCCCCATGCGTTCACCACTCCGTCAATGGCCGAAGTGTTTCCGTATAAAAGGAATAGCCATGTGGACAGTACCGTTTACTCCCGCTCAAATCTCTGGACCCGGTCATATCCTGGCTTCTTTACCCTTGTACAGTTTCTCATACTAGTCAACCCTGCAGAGGATATTACAAAGATGGTTTCTAAAGGGTTGTTATCCCTACTTCTAGCACTTTGTATTGCTCAAGTCTTTGTGCCTACGACGGAGGGAGCCAACATCCTGTTCTTCTTTGCCGGGGGCTCCTTCAGTCACAAGATAAGCATTTGGCCATTTGCAACTGCCTTGGCAGATCGGGGTCACAACGTGACCTTCCTCTCTTCCTACGAAAAGAAGCCATGGGAGCACTCGGGGATCGTTCACCTGGCGCCCAAAACCGTGGTGGATCTAATGGCCAACACATTCGGGGTGGATCGGCTCGCAGACCGGCGGAACCGGAAAGAGGGACTTCACTGGCAGCACTTGTTCGACGTGACGTATCGGACGTGTGTAAAAGTGTTGAATAGCCCGGAGGACCTGCTCTTGAGCGAGGTGATCTACAACGGGACTTTTGATCTCGTCATCAATAACTGTGGGATGAGTGACTGCGGACTGATCGTGGCTCACCAGCTGAAGGCCAAGTACATAATCTTTGACTCGTCCCTCATCATGCCATGGTACTACGACCTGTACGGGGCCCCGACGGAAACCTCGTGGATCCCTGAACAGATGGAAGTGTTCAACTTTCCCATGGGGCTTTACGAAAGAGTCAAGAATTATTTTTGGCCGCTCTACTGGTTCCATTTTCGACAGTCAAATTTGTACCCGCGCATGGAGAAGCTCATGATGGACGCTTTCAATTTGGACTCGGCTCCGTCCATGCTTGAAATCGAGAGGAATGCCAGCCTTGTATTTATCAATGTAAGCTCCTTAAACGATTATTCCTGCACGTTTCTCTTCCCATCTTATTTATTTTATTGATCTCACATGCTTTCTCCTCCTCTCACATATGCAAACAACCCTCACTTCTCCCACCGCCGCTCATCCATGAGTCCATTGGCACATGGAGGAATGGACCTGTGAGCCGAAATGATGCGTCTTGGATTCTTCTAATTCTGTTCCACATTTCAGAGTCACTACGCCACGGACTTTGCCCGCTCCCTCCCGCCCATGTTCATCAACATCGGAGGAATGCAATGTTGGCAGAAGGAAAAGCCGCTGCCGGAGGAGTTCAAGACTTTTCTGGATGGGGCTGAGTACGGAGCCATCCTAATGTCCTTTGGATCTACCATCAACCTCGCCAAGATTCCTGACCATTACAAGAACATATTTTTCAACATGGTTCGGCAGTTTCCTCAAGTCAGGTTTATCTGGCGTTGGGACGGGCCCTTACCGAAAGATTCACCCAAGAACCTTATGGTCTCCAAGTGGCTGCCTCAGTATCAGATCCTCTCCCATCCTAAGATCAAAGCATTTATAAGCCATGGCGGGCTCAACAGTTTAACAGAGGCCACCTGTCACGGAGTTCCCGTCATCATCCTACCTCTCTTCGCCGACCAGGATTTCAATGGATTCCGTGTGGAGGCTCAGGAGATTGGATTAAGGGTAGAGGTTCGGGATTTGAATCTGGACTCGATGCAAAATGCTGTTAAACAACTTCTCACAGACGACAAGTACCAGCGGAACATGAAGAAGAAGTCACAGCTTCTCCGGGACAGGCCGATGAATCCAGTTGAGTCTGCCGTTTACTGGTCAGAATTCGTCCTCCGCCATGAGGATACAGAGAGTCTGAAACCGATGAATCATGTGGATTGGTTCCAGCGGAGGATGTATGATGCAGTCATTGTACTTGTACTCGTTGCAATCGCTGCTACTGCAATGCTCTCGTATATCACGTCCACTCTTGTTAAACGCTTCTCTAATCTCACCCCGACGGAGGCGATAACACTTCAGCCGAGTAAAAAGTCCAACTGAACCAATTTTTTATTTACACACAGTATACAGTAGCTTTTATGAGTACAAAATACAGAAGGAAATAAAATTAACAATTTTTTACGTATCCTACCACCGAAATGCTTGTACCTTATTTCGTACCTGCTTACCATGGTCATCATCTCATC
This sequence comes from Pseudobourletiella spinata, assembly GCA_009870155.1. Classification (NCBI taxonomy): domain Eukaryota; kingdom Metazoa; phylum Arthropoda; class Collembola; order Symphypleona; family Bourletiellidae; genus Pseudobourletiella; species Pseudobourletiella spinata. Next base: position 24,800 of record WJFA01000047.1, on the reverse strand, counting down.
ATCTCATAATGACAACTGAAGTTCAATTAGCAGAGAATGGTTCAAACAGGTACATGTTTACTGGGATATGAGAGATTTTTGTATGCATATGTATGCACAGGTTATTGGGAAGTTATGGTGATTCATGGAGAATCATTTCAGAGTGACACTGTCCACTTAGCAATTTATTAATAGCTGAGAAAGGAAATTGTAATGGGAGGAGTTAGAACATCTAAGCAAATGTTGAGTTATAACCTTGCAGCTGCGGTGGGGTAAACCTGTTGCGTTATAAATTGTACACAATAGGGAAATTTGGAGCAGTATTTTCTGCCTAAGTAGCTAAGCTTTCCCAAGGTTATATGGACAAGAAAGTCCTAATGACTTCTCGGGATTATCAGGCAGTCGTCAGTCTTACTGCAGTCTTTCGCACTGATCCTTCTTAGTACTGCAGCCAACGTTGTCGTAAAAATTATGTCGTTTTTGGTTTTCGTGTGTGTCACCGTGCTCACCGTCTGCTACACGACGGAAGTAAGTGCTTTCCGGGATGGCGAAGTTTACCGTTTCACGAGTGTGCTGGATGACAGGGTAATGTTCTGTACTTCTATCTATTAAATTCTACCAGATTGTCCATTAAATTCTTGAACTGAAGTGAGCATGATATGAGGTTGTCACTAACGGCAGCTCAATGGAAGATTGATCTTGCAACTATCCGTAATTCCACATAAACGAACGAAGTTATGATAGTGTCATACGTAAGATAGCCATTGTTCTGAGTTTAATGTATGGCTTATGTTCAAACACTCAGGTGCTCACAGTTCAAAATTCGGAGCTAGAGGTTGGAAGCAACATCACGTTGGAACCTTGGCAAGATCAATCCAATCAGAAATGGCTCGCAGTTGAAGCAGGTATAACACATTTTCGAGAACATTTCATAAGTGCTGGAATACTCTGAATTGATGATGAAATCAACTGGGTTTTCCCGGATACAAATACATACGGCTCTTCTTAATGACTCATGTCTGGCTCATATTGTGCACGCCTGCGCACTTGGATATCAGGTTAGGATCAAACTGGAAGGGAATGACCGGCTTGATTGTCACAGTTCTCTTGCAGTGACATATTTATTTTCATTCAATTTTAGTCAAACTTATCCTGCAGTCATACAACGTTTTGTGTACCTGAGACGCATCTCCAAATTACTGATACAAAGTAAATCTAGATTTTAAAATGCACTCACGAATGCAGTCAAACGCAGCCACACCCAGGGTTACCAGATGCGCGGTAGCGCGGTTGAAGCTAACAGAGTGCATATTCATATTTTGTTTTAGGGTATAGAATGCTGGTGGGGTATTCTGAAGCCAGATTAAGTTAAATGACATTTAATGGGGAATTACTAAACGACAATCCACGACGAACCAACGAACCACTGATTCGACGAACCCCATCCGACAAAATGACGAACCAACGAACCACTGATTACAAAACACTGAAACACGAATAAAATACTGATACACTGAAACAACGAACCACCGTGGATTATTGAGAAAGATTCGAAAATCCATCACCATATTGCACAAACCAAGTCATTTTCGTATGAATATAAGCCCAATATAAGCTGTGTGACACCAGAAGTCTTAATCTACTCTTTAAAAGAAGCTCTGGTGCGATCCAAAATCTCCGACGTCGGGGAATTTGAATATAAAAGAGCTTAGGAATATCTAAATTGTACTGTTAATTTATCGGCTCCTGTCTTCAACTCGAGTCTACAAATTGTAATCCATCTGGAGCTGTGGCTTTTTCGAGAACAGTACTTCCCATCGTCAACCGTGGGCGCATCGCGCCCACATATGTACCGCATGGGCGGCCCATGCCCGCCCATGTTGTAAAAAATCTTTCGCTTGCCCGACCGCCCACGTTTACCAAACCGAAGGGCTCATGCCCGGTCATGGCCAGTGGGGGTATGCCCTGGGCATGGGTATCCCATGTGCATTCTTCATGGGTCTAACCTCTGTTAGAATTAGACAGCATATTGTCCGCTATGATGATCACCCAATTATTTTGAATTAAAGCTCTTTAGCTCTTTGAAGCTCTTTAAATTAAACTCACAGAATTTAAAATTTCCCACCGGTTTAACACTTCACGGTTCGTCGGAGGTCGGCTTGTGCCAGTTAATATTAGTGGTTTATTAGTATATTTTGGGTTATTTTTAAAAGACAATTATGCGTATATATATGATAATCATTATTGATACGATGGACCAACATGCTAGGGTAAGAATGACTTGGGCCATACCTTAATGTCTGAAGTTCATACGCGCCTTCCAGGAACAACTGTTATCACTCCAAGTATATGAAAAGTAGATAAAAGGCCAACGAACGGTTCGAATATGGAATTTTTCATCGCTCAGTTTATCTACGTTTATGACGTCATAAATTCCTGATAAAAATTTCTGTATTCATGTTACAAATTGTTTTGTGATCTCGTTTTCCAGTACTCCTAAAACTTACAACACCCACAGTTACAACATTTTAAGCTTTCAAATATTTGTACTTTGCTTTTCTGAAGTAGAAGTTTGTTCTAATACGTGCCCAAATATTTTTAGTAGTAGCAGGTGACAACTACTTGCTCATACCGAAACGGCAGAGCTGGGACTGGAATAAATTCAAGTCCCGTGGGGATGGTAACTTGAAAGACCGACATAATGATTTACCGGATTTGACGCTCGTTCTAAATGAAGACGCAAAATCCAGCTCCCATGCCATCTCTCAACAGGTAAAGCTACATTCCGGTGAAATGCGTATTAGTCAAGGCTGATGAATTTCATGAAGATTATATGCTTCTGCACCTGCACAAGACGTATCGGAAGACTTGGCAGTTGCTTCCACACGAGCTCCAACTTGTTAGAATACTTTCGAAATTCAACGATCTAAAACTTTCACAGCAGACGAGAGATCTGCATTTTATTCTATTAGTTAATAGCCTCATAGAAAATTTATCGTTTATTTGAATGATAAAAATGTTTTTCTAAATTCTTATACAGTACCGAGACAGCAAGCCGTACCAGCAGTGGCGCTCTGTGAGGATCGAGGGGTCGTCCAAACATCTAATTAAAAATGTTGCTTCCGGCCTATGTTTGAAGAATCCCGGGTAAGGCTGGAGCCATAAATTATCTCCGCTTTATACCTCACAATGATAAATCTCTGTGCGAAACGCAACAAGTAATTCAGGCAGAAAAAGACAGCTGGCTTTTGCAGTAGCACGGAAAAGAGCACAGCGATAAAAGAGCGACACCCCTGTACCTCCGAATTTATTTATTGCCTTGATTTTTCCTGCGTCTGTGAGGTCTACTTCAATAAATTACTGCATTAATATAAGTAACCACATAATTCCAAGTTCATTGTATCCCTTTGTCATTGTATCTCCGCCTTCTCCAGTACAGCCCTCCCAACTTTGGCAAGAGAGTATAGGAACATATAAATGTCATTGTTTTATGCAATTGGTTAATAATAAATTTTGAAGATAAAGATTTATGCCTCTGTTTAAAATAGAGAAGTGAAGAAGAGCACAGGATTTTTCAAACGGGTTAAACAAGCCTCTCAGGTTCTCCTTCATGGAGCCCAGGTCGGCCAGCCTAAGCAGTGAGTTATTCATCCTTTTATTTTTTCCAATTCTCTATTATTCTGACCCCAAGATAATGGTAATTACGCAACTGATGACAACTTTATGAGTCTTGTTCATGTGAGTAAACTTCTGTTGTACATTGTTTGCATTTTTTAGCAAATTTGCAGGGGCGGCAATGGTGCATTGCAATCCGGCCGAGGTGGCCCAACAATGGATGCTGAATCTCGAGTCTTAAATCACCTCAAATTGGCTTATTCATGAACTTCATTAGTAGATCCAGAGAGCAGAATGATGAGACTCCTCCAATTGCTTTATATCCCTTCCTGATTCATGCCGTACTTGCTCAGTAAATGTCTACGTATTTCAGCTCTTCCTCCTCGACCTGCACGTTAATTAGTATCCAAGTTCTCCTTCACTCCAGCGGAGCATAGCGCACTTGGCGCCAACATCATTTGTCTGAATCTTCGGAATACACTATGCCTCCCCTGTGAATTCTTAAATCAGAATGGTAGAAACTTTCGGAAATCATTCCGTGCTAGCTGTGGCTGATGATAATCTCTGTGATTCTTTTGATGATATTTTGAAATTTGAAAATAGTTGGTACTCGTTCACTGCATGCTCTGTCGCCATTTTGTGTGGAAAATAATCACCACATTTTCCACCTTACTTCCTGAACGTTGACAGATAGTGAACTTTCTCAACGCTACACGAATTCGCAATCAGCTACGCACATTGAACTTCAAGGTTCCTATATTATTATCACTTTTTCTCTCACCTTTCTGTCAACTCATGGGGTGTCTCAAGGTTAGACATTTGACACCCGAATGTTCAATCCATGTTCAATAAAATCCTGAAATCAGCTATATACAGACGTCAGAAGACACGCACACGCACAGTGGAGAGCTGATTATTTTTTAATATATGCAGGTATAAAGCGTACTTGACTACCAGGCAATTTGCTCCTTGAATCGTGATATCTTTAAATTCTTGTCATCCACAGCAGACATCACAGCCTGCAAGCGTCGAGCACAGTATCCATGGAGTGCCGTCCATCGCCCCATACGTTGTCATCATCCTGGGACATCCCGACCAAGTTCTATAAAGTCATGTGTGTGCATTCAAAATAATCAAGTCTCAACTTTCTTATCACCAACGTATTTCTCGTCACACCGTGAGCACCACCACTGTGTCTGCGTCGCGTCCATGTGTAATTATGATCAGTTCACCAACGAATGTATCAGTGGGGTGAAAAAGAGGGAATACCTAGTATAAGAAACGACGAGTCAGTCTACACCTCCCAACAAACATGACATATAGAGAATTACGTGAAAATTGAAAAGTGAACGAGGATGACGCTGGAAAAGGTCACATATATGATGCAATTTTCTCAGCCCTCATTATCATGCTGGACAGGGCTCTGACATCCAATTCATTCCACTCCATCATCAAAATCAACTCAAATATGATAATGTCTTAGGGGCAAGCAAGTCTCCTGTCTCACTGTCTCTCTCCTACACACACACACACACTTCCACACGTGAACTTATAAAAAACCTGAGAAAGGTGTACTTAAGAGAATGGTTAAAGTCTTAAGACAGTATCAGCTTCCTCTTAATAAGCATGATATTTTTTCACCTCTCTGGATAAACATACCTAAGTACACCCAACCGAAGTTGATCAGTGAGATAAAATGAATCTCAATGAGTTTTTTCCCCGAGCACACATTACACATCTCACAGTCATTCAGCTTCACCCCCATCGCCATACTGCAAATTGACACTCCTGTTTTTGTTACGCACGGTATTTTATTTATTTGCACCTCGTGAAACTTTTGACTCATAATTGGAACGTGGAACATGCGTGCGTTCATTTGGATAATCAATGAAATCCAGCAGGCTTATAGTTACAACGGAGAACTTACTTCTACAGTTGTAAAAAACTTTGGGGTATAGCTTTGGAGTATTTCGTTCGTGTGACTTTGTCAGTTTTTATTTCAGGTTGTCTAAGAGACTAGAACATGGTTTAGTTGGGAAAAAATCGGCGAAGATAATGCGTGCTAAGGCGTGAACATTGGACACTTAGCTTGATTTCACATACGTGAGATGAAAGGATGCCGCCACTGTGCCATGGAGAAGCTTGAGTGATTTTACATATTTTCACTTACCGTTGTGCCAGTCAAATTGCATACGGTGTCATCAATTTTTATTGAATATTCCATGGCGAATACGGTGATGACTAGAAGCTGAAATCTATCGGCAGTTTCTTTAGTGTAGTATGCGAGGGGAAACAAACTAGGGAATACGGCGTGCCTTGGTGTTGCATATCCGTTTAAAAACCGGAACAGTATCAGATAAACCTTCATCTCTTCTTGGTGAATTAACTTGGGGAGATGGGAGGCGATTTTAAGATTATTAATGAGTAAGTGAAAGCTGTTATCATCACCATGTATTGAACAGAGGCTACGGCAAGTGTTATTACAGCATAAATTATACGAGAAGGCCATTCCGCTTGATTAACAGGAACGACGGAGTGAGTATCATTACTCGTTACAACGCATAAAGTGAGGTCCGTTTCATCCTCGCAGTCTTATACTTTTGAGTGGTTAAACGGTTTCCGTTCCAACAGGAAAAACATGAGCGGGGGACATTGGAGATAAAGAGGTTTTGCATTTTCTTCACGGCTGTTTTGTGGCAGTGCTAGCCGTATGACTTTGGCTGAAGCAGGCAAGAGTGTGCAGTGCGTGCAGGTCCTTCATATTTTTCCCGGCTAATTAATTCAGGAGTCGGGTTGAAGGGGTTACAAGTTTTTTAATGCCTCCCTACCATCAGATAAATCAAAGCTTAACTACCTCCGAAATTCAGATGCTTCCCTGCTCCGTGTTGTACTGGATAAAAGGAGTCCTACGTCTCTCGAGTCTATACGGTAGGCAGGAAGGAGTGAGAGAGCGGAGAATGCTCAGGAAAAAAGCTTGTCTGTTCTGGTGATCTTGTCTTGAATTTACGGGTCAGGCCACGCAACTACCACACCACTACTATCAAAACTGAAGGGTACTGCTTCTTGTTATAAGTGGGACGGATTTGATGATTCGTGGTCCGAACCTCTGCAGCAGTTATGATAATTGTACATGATAATAAATATGTCAAGTAATGATACTGCACACGGGTCCAGTGTTATTACACCAGACCGTCCAGAATCTCCAATTCCAATCTGGCAAGATATGCGGGACAAGGTGTACAATGAATTTCAACACCTGTGGCCACTAGAAGAATCTCCAATGATAAATTATCTCAGAAGGCTCCCTCTTCATGCAAATTCATTCACGCTAAGGGGACCTTGAGTTAAGGGAGAAATAACAATTTTTCAGCATCGCCGTGGGCCTACACTTCACTTAATGTAATTACACTATTACTATCGGCTTGGTCGTGTACAAACAGTTAGTAGGGCCCGGTTCCAAAAGGTCTACAACTGTTATTTATTATAAGTTATTCACGGTGACAAAAATTAACACTCTGGTTTTACACCCGCCTCTCAGCAGCAGGACTAACAAGCGGAGCCAAAGAAATGGCCATTATTTCCCTAGGGACTCACAATAAAATCGAATGGAGCATCGTTTAAGGGTGAAACGTGTGGCGCGTCTGTAACATGTCCGTCACGTCTCCAGTCAAATCGTGATTATTTAAGGGTCCAGACCTTACTTTTAAAATGATGTACAGACTTTGTTGTAATGCTTCCTTTTGATTATGTTTTTACTGATTTTATTGTTATTATTAAAGGCTGTATATACAGGGTGCCCCAAAATTATGTATTCGATTTGTTTAGGGAATAAAATCCAAACTGCTAAAGCAAGGACTATAAACCATGGCTCAAATTAAAGCTGAGTCTTTGGGATTACATTTCCTAAAACATCGTCCAAATCGCCAGGCTAGTTTTAAAATAGGAACCGCAAAACGATTTTTGGGAGTGTTTTAACATGGAGCCATCGTTTATAGTCCACGCTTGAGTAGTTTGGATTTGATTCCCGAAACAAATAGAATGCATCAGTTTGGCAAACCCTGTAGTACTATCGCGTAAAAATCGTGGTTCTTCGAAAAATATTTAAAATTTTATAAATATTGATAAACTTTTTAAACAGCCGCTAAGCATATCAAAGTGGAAAGTTTAACGCAAGTTTCTTACCCTTCCAAGACATTTTTCTTTTACAGGGTTCGTGGGAGCTGGAGCGGAAAATACGTGGATGTGAGGAAGTTCCGTGGAATCTAGAGTGATAAATTATTTTTATGAAAAGTCATACGTCATACCAGATGGAGTCCTTGAACGAAACCCAAGATTCTCAGTCTGACAACTGCTCTTTCCATCGAATCACAATAACAATCCTTTCATGAATTAATAAACATCACTGCGATTTCGATTCTTCAGTCATCGTCACGTTACAGCATAACCAAGTATAGGAAGATCAACAAGTAAATCCAATCCACTGTGAAGTTTTATGTCCATATCAGTACTCAGTGTTCAAACGAAAACATCGAGACCCCGGACTCTTCAAGTTTGACAATTATTTGAAAATTCTCTTCTGAACGGAAGTCTTGAAGTGTTTGAAAAAGTCTGAACTGAAGTGTACCACAATAATAAAATTATCTCTGTGAGAAAGAAAGGGTGGCATTCCTATCCGGTGACGAAAACGTGTGTTCGACCAATTATAATTGTGCGTAGTGTCGTAACGACGGCAAGGAGCAGTTCGTAAAATTACACGTTTTAGTGGGACGTAGGACGTAGCATCATTTCATGCTAAGGAAGCGCCCGTAGTACGGGCTTCGTGCTTGAAAATTATCCTGACAGCCGGTCGCTCTGGCCTGCAATAATTGTAATTGAAAAGTTGAAATCTTGCTAAAGCAAGCTGTTACTGCGGAGATGGAGGGTCGTACGCAACTGTGGGTTCCTTCCAGGGCAAGATGGAGAAACTTGATTAAACTGAAGTAGAAATAAGCCTGCGCTTGGGACTTTAAGCTCGGCTCGTCCGGGATCAATTGCATGCAAAGGCAATTCATTCTGTAGATCATATTGATACGGCACGGCACCATACTCATAAAACTATAATGTTTGCTCTCAAAAAAGTTCCAGAATATCCATTCCTTGTCTTCTCGCATGTTATGGCCAGCTAAGATAGACCTTGCCACTTCAAACTTCTGAACGACTCAAGACAAAGATCAAAGGAGATGGGACTGATGGGAAGTCCAGCACGAAGGCATATAGGCGCAAGGCTTTTTTACCACCTCCATGATGACTGCACTCCCGTGAGCTGGACATTTGTCTGAGGGGAAAACTCTTCAAGCCGTAGACTCTCCTCTAATTATATGCACAAGCAATAGAAAACACGCACCTGCCTTCTTCGTTCCCTCCTTCGACCGAATTGTTGAGTGTTTGAGAGAGCAAAAAGTCTGAAAGTAAACACACAGCCTATGTGTCTCCTGAGTTATTTTTTAAACGTCTACACACACAAGTTCAATCTTCCTCCGGAATATGAACAGCCATTTGTCATGTTTGAGGACCCACCTGCTGAACCACCCCACCGGCCTATTAGTTCGAATTACCTCTCTCGCAAAGAAGATCTCCACTGTTTGGTCGGGAGATTACGTATGCCTTTAGTGGAACACTGTATTTTAGTTAAAGGTATCGGATCTTTCATATTTACAAACACACAATCAATCCTCTCAACAAGTTTGACTTTGTTTTCAAATATTTGACAATTTGACTCAAATGACATTCTGCTTTTTTGCGTCATCTCCCAGTCTTTGAGAGCAAGCGCCATGAGGCTTTCCAAACAGCTCCTCAACTTTTTACATATAGTTACAGCAGCAACGGACAACGGTCCCGCCTCACCATAGGAATTCAGAGATATCAGAGCCTAGCACATGTTTTATGGAAAGGCAAGAACTTGCCACACAGATTTACTGCCCTACAAATTATATTCACCTGTCAGGACAAGTTTGCTAGCCAAAGGTTCTGATCAAGAGTTATATGTGGAGTAATGTGAGACCTAAGGTTGAATGTTCGACTTTTTACGTCCATTGGCCATGTCGCCAGTCCCCCTGGTCAAACTTGTGGAGACGTATTAGGCATGCTTCTCCCCTGTCAATTTTTAGCACCTGTTGACACGATTAATGGACTGACGACCAACCGATATCGGCCTTCGTCGCTACCCCACTCTATACTTGCTATTAGTTGGCTACTAGCTATTAAAATCTAGAGTCAATCTCTAAATTCAAAAGTCGGTAGCAATTTGTAATGGCCAATGATATAGAATTACATTGTCAACAGCTGTTGCCTGCGCGTCCAGCTACTTCCTTGCATCCCATAAAAATCCTCGAATCCCTCCAACTTACACGACCACCAGTTCCAGGCCCAGTTTCACGGGTGAGCTTGTATGTTCACATTTTTTCACGCCATCTGTGTGTTCAAGTGAAGCTCACATTTTACCAAGCTAGTAGACGACGGGGGTTGTGTGGAGGTGGAGAACTGAACAATAGAGTTGACGAGCAAAAACAACGAACCCTCCAGTACTTTTTCCAGTCACTGTAACGACAGCGACTTGGAGGTAATGCCCTTCGGCTACGTTCAGGACTTGAGTTGCACGGATGCACTTCATGTAGTGCGTGTACACACAATGACTGGGACTCTGCAAACATCGTACCGTAGCCCCGATCCAGGGAAAGGTACTACAAGATAAGGCTGTTGAGATCCTCCTTTGTTTTACCCTTGACCATTTCTTTGAATTTTAATGCTCCAGCGGACGTTCAATCTGTGCAGCTGTGCAGGTATGTATGTTAGACCCTTCGAAAAAGATGCATGTTGATTCTTGATGCCCTATGATTCCCAAAGATTGCTCCACGTCAGAGTCCATTTGTAAACGATAACTCTGAATCTTTTAGCCCTGCGTGGCACGGCTTTAAAAGCTGATGCTCGCACAGGAAGGGGTACTTTCCAGTGCTATCACCGGCAACGTGAGACGGGTACATTCATGATTGTCTTTTTGAGAAACAGAAATCGATATAGCAAATGAAGTCATTTTCTAGTCCGAGCACTCGTTCCTCTCTGCATGATTGTGAGAGAGCTGGGAAGCCAAATCAATGCCCGTCGTGAACGTTCAGGAATTATTAAGGCAGATGCAAGGGATCGTGAGGAAGAAGTGATGAGCCATGAAGGTATTTTTACCACAAGATCTTCCTGCGTATCGTGCATTTACGGGGTGAATCCTTATCCCCCGCGCTTTGTTTACTCGGTTAGAAAGTTTAGTAAATAGGAGGAAAGAGCACTTTGATAAGATTCAATCAAGGGAAAAACAATTGAAGTTTGGGAATGAAAGGAAGTGACAAAGATGAAAACTCCGCTGGGTTTCTCTTTAATAAGTTTTATGCTGATTGAAAAGTATTTGGGGTGGTGAATCTCCAACAGGGTACATGAGAATGGGAGCTGAGAAGGCTGCTCATCCGAGTACCTTCCCTACATGAACCCATTACATGAGACACAAAGGCAAACAAATAGCGGATATTCAATTAAATGACAGGGATTGAATTCCCTGTCGATTGCGTAATTTGTAAACAAACATTCCTCCCCGTTCTATCTCTAAGACATTGGCTACACAAAAGGAGGCAGCTTATTTTCTTGACGCATCATCATCATCATCAACTCATATCTTGCCTGAGGAGAGGAAACAAGGCATGACCACGAGTGTAAGACTACCGCATGTCAGTAAATTAACAGGTGGGATTCCCCGGTTTGGCCAAATGCGGTTATTTATTACGTGCGTAGATTGGGCTTACTATAAGCTATGGAGGAAAGATTCGATGTGAGAAAGAAAATACTGGTGATGGTTATTCGTGGCCTTCGAGATGGTGTGAAAAAGAGCTACAGGAAAGAATATTTGGAAGCTAAAGACAATTCCAACTTATTTCCACACCAGCATTTGTTTATGGGTTAAAGGTGTTGAGATGTGGTCGTTGATAAATTGGATGAGCTTTGCTTATGACTGGAAGTGACTCCAGATTGTTGGGAGCAGGGGGAGTGAAAGGAAATATTTCTGTGTGAGCTTCGTATTTTTTTAACTCTACAAAATCTTATGGTTCCCTGTACTGCGATGCGAGCTTTAGTTAATTGACTGGATTCATGGAATGACGATACTGGAGGAGGACGAGCATGCCCTTCTGTTACTCTTATTTTTGACAGCGCGTGGGCACCGTCTTAAAAAGGATAGCGTGTGAGACTACCTTTCCCACTATGATCTACCCACAAGGGAAATGAGCAATCTGGAAGTGCGTGTGTATTTTCGGTTAACCGATTGAATGATAACGGTTGAAATGTATGTAAGGATGGCGGATTAAAAACTTGAGGTCTGTAGGGACGAGTTAAGGCTAAACTGGAGGTGTGAATACTTTGGCGCATTTGGTACTTCATATTCACATGGAATTTCGTTAGCGTTAGAAACACTACTTTGAGGCCTTATTCTTCTGACCAAACTAATATTCATAAGCTGCGATCTGGAAAAATTGATGGTGGGAGAACATACTCTACCATCATAGTCTCCTGACCACCATTAAAGTTGCCAAGTCCCACCCAGTTTGGGAGGGCTAAGGGGAAATACAAGTGTTCGAGAGGCGTTTTGTGGCATCGATAATTTCCAAACTTATTTCGGGGATACTTTAGGACGGGTATTTTATGTTTCTTGAAATTCAAAAATGGCCAAATTACGACCAGCCCAAAGTCAGCGCAGACACCCATTTGACATGCAAAAAACTAAACACGGACGGATCACCAAAACGTGTCCGATGGTCTACAAATTCGGTATGTTGGTGGCTTATGTTAATACATACCTTGTTTAAATTGGACACGTTGACCTTTGCATCATCACTGGCCTCCAGAGATCATTAATTTGTGAGCCATGAAAACTTTTCGTGAGGGCAAAGGTAGTCCAAAATAGGAAACGTGCCAGAACGCAGTGCTGAGTATACACCGAAACCTCCTATCCCGTCCGATCCCGAAGACCCCCCCCCAAGACCGAAGAGGCGAGAGACACCCCTTCATGGGCCCAAGGCCAGTCGGACACCAGTATCAGACACCCTCCCTGGATGGTCGTGGGGGTGTCCTGCCTGCCTTCAGAAGTCATATTAGATGTCAGACCGGCCTTTGGCTGGTTTCCAGCTTTGTTTGCATTCAGGCTTGCGATTGCAAACAAAAATGACACCCCTTACTGCTCCATGTACTGATTATAGCAGGTTCGGATGGCGGAGAGGAGGGTGTCCTTTTGCCACTTCAAAGAGGGACAAGTATTTGGATGCTCTCGTCAGCGCAAATCTCGAAAGGGGTCTCCATAATAAATACGGAACATATTTTGAAAATACAATGGGGATAAGAATATGATCTTGCGCTGATGGGGGTGTCCAGAACCTTCCTCACATTTCTAGAGGTATGATACGGCTTGTTAGCTCTCCTAAAATTATTTTCGCATAAATCCCCGTCTCCAGGGATGGAAATTCATATCCGTATCCGTATTCGAATGTGCTCATATTTTCTCCGCATTCGCATTCATATTTGTATTCAAACCCAAAACTATAAATTTTTGGTATCTGCATTTGTATCCCTAAATTTTCTGGAGAAAATTCGTATTTGATTCACACGATGAATACGAATTTTCCCGTGAAATGAGATGGCATGTACAGTAATCAGCTATCCTTTTCCGCAAGTTTCCGTCGAAAGAATGTTTTCCAATCTAAAATTCGTTCTGAGCGATCAGCTTGGAAGACTCAGAGTGGGTAGGGTCCAGGACATCCTGTATCACCGTATGAACGCGGACTTTGCAGAAATTCTCGTCAGCAGAAATTCAAAGTAATACTTGGTGTCCGAAAATGATGTCGATTTGTTTCTGGAATAAAATCCAAACGATTCAAGCGAGGACTATAAACTATCAAATTAAAGCTGGGTCGTTTCTCCTGAAAAATTGCCGAGATTACCAGGCTAGTTTGGAAATAGGAACCGGAAAACGATTTTTGGGGGTGTTTTAACATGGGCGTAAACGGCAGTTTCAAATCCATGTACAGGCGAAACGGTTTGACACACAGCCATCAATCTAGAGTTTTATACCCTTGGCCATCAATTTGGACTTTTTCCAGAGCTAAAGACAAGGGTAATTCATATGTAGGGTCGAGAGGTCATGCTGTAATTTTCTGAAGGTCCGGTCATCGGAGGTCACATACTCAGATGACCCAAAATATGTTGCAGATGACCTAAAATTTTAGCCAAAGGAGGAGATTCCTCTTGTCATAAGCTCTCGAACCGCCTTGAGTTATTCGTGAAGTTAATGGAATCCTGAAAACTAGAATTGGAAATCAGTTATGAAAATGAGAACCTGCTCACCATCTAGCGTGTACAATGTTATCTCCATTGCATCTAAAATATTGTAGTACCCCTGTCCATGCTAGATGGTGGCGTAGTAGAGATAACAAGCACCTGACAATGAATGTGAATTACGCGGGACGCAAAACGAAGGCGAGAGGGAAACCGGGAAGTGTGTATACGATACCTCCTTGCTGAGGTAATTTTAAATCCATTCTTGAAATTTAATCATATAAAACATTAAGCATTTTTATCCCTGCCATTTGGTACTATTAGCAAACTTGTATTGTGCTAAGACGTAATCATCCATCAAAAGTTTTGTACTACAGTAGCCGCTTGTGGACCTGGTACTAGGTGCCCTCATGGTAAGATCAGCTTCGGTTGCTATTACAAATTGCAGTAGACAAATGCTCTAAGATGTGGCGTTGAACCTTTGATAGTTTTAGAAATAGAAACTTTAAGACGCTTTTGCTAGAGTGCTCTGATGTTGGTATAATTTTTCCGTTATCACGAAAGGAACTAAAATTCAATGAGCTGTTCCTCGAGCCTGTGTAGCCCTCCTTTTTGTAGGAATTGCCTCAACTTACCCCGCATGACTACAACACGAATGCTGTGTTTATTAGTTACCAAATAATCATGTTATACTACACCTAGTAACATATCTTGTTAAATCAGAAGTTAGGGCTTTAAAAAATAAGTTTAACTGTCCCGTTGAAAAAATTGTCGGCATAAAATGTACATTACTTACACTTAATTAAATTTAACATACATTTTCAAGGAATCTAAAAAGATACCTTGATATACTTTTTTGCGTACTAGCCGTTGTACCAATATTACTTGGTGATTGTAAAGTCATTTACACTTCAAAGGTTTGGTTGTCCATGGGTCAAATATGTAACTATATACACAAGTAACTATTTCTAAACCCAAGCTATGTGGAGGGTGATTTTAGTTAGCTTATTCACCCTTGTTGAGCGGCGTCGTCACTAGACGAAAGGATAGTCACTGTCTTGGAATCACAGAGAGAGAGATTGCTAAGCTCCACCTGGAAATCCATGCGTGATAAACTGCATCTTTAGCACACACCTGAATCCCGTATATTCTAATGTTGAATGATAGACAGCAGAAATTTACCTTGGTAATTTCTGCACTCTCAACATGGGATAAAATAAAGGCGCTATTGCTGTCATCTTCCGCACAAAAATGTTTCAGCCCAGGAAGTGTCGTGCTCAGACATTGTTTCTCACGCAAAACGTCCTCTGCCGTCAATCGGAAATCCAAAACAGGCCCGGACCAAGTCATTTCCAATTGCTACGGTATTGGTTTCCAAGACGCCTTGTCATCATATCAGTTCACGCAACCTTGAAATCAAGAACTAAAATCTTTTACCTTGTCTTTCTTGCTACCGATTTTAATCCGGCACTTGTACTCAGTTTTATCACCGAGAGGATTGAAGCAGGAAATCCACCAAATGCCAATAGTTATGTCGATCTTATTTTCCGATGTCATAGGATACGTAGCAAAGTTGTAGAAAAATACCTTGTCGTCGTACCTGATGTAAGCATACGGTGCCTCTATGATAACAAACAAGTCATAAGGAGAAATAGAGAGATTTTTTTCAGTCATGTAACGAACTTACGGTAAATCTTTCCAGTTTCACGCCGAAATCGATAGCAGTAGTCCATGCCATTCTCAAACAGTCGAATTTTGTGGCGACGGAACAAATGTGGGATGAAATCCACAAAGTTAACGTGCACGTCACAGTTGTCATATGTAATTGAACTGCACTCCACCTCCCTGTGGAAGAGCAATGTTAGAGATCCATTCGTTCTCATGCTTGCGTAGTTATCGTTCTAATTCATACCTGAAGTAACACTTCTCCGTATGGGAATGATAATTGTCAGCCATAACCTCCACCGTGCATCCTTGGTCGTTGTACTTGCACAGGAACATGCAGTTGGACATAAAAAACTCCATAAAGTAATTCCGCACTTGCGACATATCCTTCCGGCACAGAGGGCACTGGGTCACGGAATCAATGCATTGCTGACAGATGGCATGACCGCGCGTACACATTCGAATCGTCCCAATCAAAAAATCCGAGCATACAGGGCACTCAACTTGCTCTTCTAATCCCTCCCAGTGTGTCGGAGCAACAAGTCGTGACATATTCGTTCGAACAGGAAGAGAAGGGCCTATGGTAAAAAATGCTAATTATTTGAAATACTGTCGGAATCTCCCACTCAGAGCCAAAGTAACTCATGGATGTAATTGTACTTACTTGGCAACGCTGTTGATGAATTAGACATTGCAAGGGACTTTTTAATTTTCGAAGCACGTTACTATCAGTTGTGTCCACCAGTAACTTGTTGGGTAGTTCTCAATTGCTAACTAAAATTATTTTGTGCCTATTCTTCACAAAATTGCTTAATCGCTGTAAATCTGAGTCACGTCAAAAATGCGTTTAGCACTGTTGAACTTCAATTTAACTGCGTTCCGCTGTAGTGACTCGTAACTTCGTCAAAAGTTTCAGGTGCAATGACACGTTTGCAGAGGAGTCACGAAAAGGCCACTCTTATCGTCCAAGATTAGTTCAGTTTCCTGGATTCCGCCCCCCTGCAGCGATCCACCGTATTAAAATGGTCCCCTTTTGTGGGTGACTTTTGTGCCTAGGATCGTGTGGTATTAGAAACTATTTTTGGAAGGATTTAGTAGTTTTGGAGGTATGGTTGAGGCACTCACTACGACTTTAATTCACATGAGCCCGGTTCCTCTAACAAACAGATTTTGGTCTGCTTCTGTAGTTTACCCAGTGGGGGACTAATTAGGGGCTGTCCATAAATGATGTCATGAAAATTTCCGAAATTTAGGACCCACCCACCCCAAATGATGACGAAATTAACATTGCGGTTAATGGAAGAGTTTTACCCACCCACTGACCCGTCTGATGATGTAATTAATGGACAGCCCCTTACTACAATGATGACCTACATGCGTGCGCTCGTTTTCCGATTCAACAAAGTCTATTTTCTGTTTGACTTTAGCTTTAACCTTCATCATTCGTTGCCACGTCTGCGAGACCATACCCTGCATTCTACGCCGAACTGGACCATGAATCGCTCTGTGTAACCGCAATGGGTAACCACATTGCGGTTGTCCTATTTGGTCTAATTTTGTAGTTTTATTGAATCTCTGTCCAGGGCGGTTCAGGATGGGTCAAGAGTTTTTTAAGTACATTTGATGACTATTCTTGAAAGACTTGGTTCCGTTTGGGTCATTATGAAAGTCCTCTTGTTCACATATTGTCAGCCTGGAAATCATTCGTCATGGTATCTGTTGTTTACCCTCTGACAGATGACGTCACTTCTGTGTTATGGATGATATAACAGGAACCCTATCTGTTCTGTCTTATGACAGGTCAGAGCTATGTAGTAGTAAATCAAATGTAGCTATACGATTTAGTGATTCTCAGTAAACTTAAGTAATAATTTATTATATTTGGTCATTTAAATTCGGGAAGGAACCACTGGTGCGGTAGAGTGAGTTAGTTGAAAAGTTCACACGATCTCATCTCTGTTTGTCATTGGAGGTGGAACCGTAGCAGCAGCTATTCTCGTGTAATCCATATTGCTTGACACACTTGGTTGTTACAGAGGTAAGCTTTCTGGGATTACACGGACCTGCTACCATGATTCTGTTCTTGACTTTCTGCATCTGTGTGTAAATATTTGGCTTCGATCTTTGATCGAATCCACAATCAGAAAGTGACAATAACCTTTGGTGAAAAATTGCAGGGCTTGCAGTTTGTGGAAGAAAATATTGCGTGGAATATTCTCCCCCCCCCCCTCTTGAAATGGCATGTCGCAGTAGGCATTATTATTACCACTAAAAGGCTCACTAAGTATTTCTGTGGTGTCCCTACAATTGGCAACTTGGATCGTGGCTCATTCACATCCACTTCCTAGCAGTTTCAGTGTGAAATGAATCAGGGGTGTATCTTGCAGCGGCATATTCCTTTTACGGCTTTGAAGGGGAATAATGCGCAGGCACTCTGTCCGGGCAAAAGAATTTAGCCCGTTGGGTTGATAAAACCATTGGAATAAACTACAAGTTTTCGATAAGATAGGGTATTTTATCTCGTCATTTTCTGTGGCTGCTGCACAACACAGTGCCTTTAAAGTGATAATGCGTGAGGTTTGCCCGAAGCGACCAGTCATTGGCATCAAGCTATGTACTGCTCGTAAATTTATACAGTAAGTAGAGGCTACGTGTGCAGCTACGGAATTGGGTACACCTTCGAAATTTAAAGTGCATCTAAAATAAGCGATATTTTTGTTCGTGTTGGTTTCTTTGTTTTAATCTAAGATTAGTCTAAGTTACTCTTTGCCCCGAATACTCCGAATGAGTGTTTACTGATTTCCTTGTAGTGTTTTGTGGGGGGTTGTGATTATGGTGGCGGAAAAATTCCTACAGCAACTCATTTGGTTTCCCCAGGAACTGCTCGGAAATATGTGTCATCCGGGCCATCCAAATCATTTCAAATAGCTACAATTTTCAGCACTACAGTTCAGTACACAAACAGGCATCTCTGTAAGCAGCGTATTGGGACTCAAATACTGAAGTTTTAGTGCGCAGAGAGAAGCAAGAATGGGCAAACTTCGTGTCAGCAGGCCTTCTCTTCGGTGAGACCCAAATCATAATTTCAATGTAAAATGAAACATGTCCTTGAATTCAGGTGTCTCTAATTTGTTAGGGCCTCGAGGGACGACGACATACGCAGTAGGTTGAAGCTTTCGAAACAAAAGTCTGAATGTCACCCAGCAGAATCTGCCGGTTGGTGGTCTATCGCAACCTTTTCTTGGATGAGCCGGCTAATGTACACCTCGTACAGAAGACCGCTGGAGTTGTCAGATGTACCTTTCTTACCTGAAAAAGAAACATGCCGACTGAACACAGATGCTCTCGAGCAATTGTGGACAAAGGAAGTTGCTTTGAAAAACTCACCGAGGTTTGGTCGAATCCTTTGGCAGTCTGCTAGAAAGCACATTGCACTTACTACCTGCGTCTTTCTAATGACCATTATCTTAGGCTTCTGCTCATCTGTAAGTCTTTAAAGTCAATTTTATCGATAATAAAGTTAGATTTAGACGGAGATAGCACAGAGTGACGCGATGGTGGTGTAATCTATGGGATTTCGGTGTAAGGTGCCGTTTCAACCAAAACGAACGTAGTATTTCAAATGGAATCGTGTCTCTGTTATCATATGCGACTCCCGTAAACAAATTCCGGTTGAATACGATCACAGTAGCTGCCTTGAGTTTAAGGGTGTCGATGGTTTTTATCGTAAGGTCAACTAAAACCGGCAACCTGGTTCCCAGTGGGCCGTGACCTTGATTTCTTCTCCCCGATAAAGACTCCGTTGACATTTTATCAGAAATGACCTAGTGAAGGGTTGGTCTAAAATTTTGTAAATAGTCTTCTGTCTTTTTCCCTTAAAAATCGGACTCATTTGCTACAATTAACTGTTAGAGGAATTCAATAACTTCCAATATCATCGCATTGTCTTTCAGTCCGCCATCATACACTGCAAATTTTACATAGAAGTCTGGAATAAGCTTTTATTTGAAACAAAATGTAGAATTTTATAGTAGTTATAAGTTTAAACAATTGTATTATTTATTCATAGGTGATCTTACTCAAGCGAGTGTTGGACTATGCATCCGATCCCTACGGGAAATTGGTGAATGGCATCGTGGACATTTCCCTTCTTATCCTATGTGAATTTTTACGGGTATTCTTCTTCACGCTGACATGGGCGATGAGCTACAGGTGATTTCAGATAAGTGTGGGAAGTTGTTATGGCAATGATGATATATTATAATGACTTGGAATACGCAGGACTGCAATTCGGTTGAAAGCTGCGTGTATGGGATTGGTGTACCGGAAGCTTTTTAGATTGCCACACACCAGTGATAAACTCTCAGCTAAGGTTAAAACTGATGACATGTATAAACAGAAATTTAATTCGTGAACTTATTTTCACAATGATTTCAACAGATTTTAAACCTGATACTTTCGGACTGCCATCGAATATACGAAGTGGTCGTGAGCACACAGGTTGCCATTGGAGGCCCTATTACCTTGGTGCTGGGAGCAGCGTACATTACATGGGAGCTTGGCTTCATTTCGCTTATAGGGATGCTTGTGTTCTTAGCTTCGTATCCCATGCAGGTACACTTTGAAACAGAAGGGTATTTATTCATTTAAATTTTGAAAGATCTGCATATTTAAGAAATGAGAGAATTCCTAGGTGCCAGTAAGTTAAATACCAAAGAAAATGAGTTCCCAATAATGTGTTGACAGTATGCTCTCGCAAAAGGAAGTGCGTTCTTTAAAAGGAAGGCACTGAATTGCCGTGACACTCGAATCATGCTATTAACGCAGTCACTGCAAAACTTGAAATTCCTGAAAATGTTCGCGTGGGAGAAGTATTTCGGGCGCCTTGTAACGGGTAAGGTACTTTTGCTTTTTCACATTCATTGATTTGCGTATGGCATGGAGTACAACATTATAACTACTTTCATTCTAGAGGCTCGTGGAAACGAGAAGCTGGAGCTCTTGAAGAGCCAGATCCTCACTAGCTTTAGCATCGTTCTCAGTCCTATGTTACCGCATGTGGGCGCCATTACTACATTCATTCTTTACATTAGCATGGGTAACCATTTAACGCCGGCTCAGGTAACGCTATAGATATTTTAAGGATTGCTTGCCTGGGAAGTAAACATTGTTGTATACTTTTCCGGGACTTTCGTGCTTTCGGGATTGGGGAATTTCAGGCATTTTGTGTGATAGCCTTGTTCGTCGGTCGCATTCGTCCTACTCTGAACGCTGTCCGTGTGGGCTTCAAGGCATATGTGAATGCTCTGGTATCCGTCCAGCGCATCAAGGTTAATTTTCTGTGCTCAAATTGGTTCTGGTCAATGGCTTTGCTTTCTCTTTGCGCTGTTACTTTAAGAGTTCAACTTCACGTTTGAGCCCCCTGTTGCACTTGTGACACGTTTATCTTTCGCTTCAAGCACATGGCGATAAATAATGTGGCTTCTCTGGGAATTTTGTGTTTTTGGAAAATGATTCGCTTGAATCGTTGACAGGAGTTATTGATAAATAATTTTTTACACGACAGGCGTTTACCACGTTATTTTTGTTCTCGCTGTTTGCCTACGCCACACGAACCATCAGCCGTTTGCTTGACCTGAAAAATATAATGGTTCTCGTTCTGAAGAGGCTCGAGGTAATATGAGATATAAGCATTGTGGAACCCGATGCTAGACTTTTCAGTTTGAATTAATTATGTATAAGTATGAGTGAAATTGTATGCACAACAATTTAAAAGGGAGCATTACGGCAAAGCCGCTATTGTTCCATCAACCAGTGTAAAATCTTACTCGCAACCTCGACGGTTATTTTTGAAGTAGTTTTTGGGAATGTAGCTGTAGAGTAATTATGGAAATTTTCGATTATATGCTGCAGGAGGTTATGAGCTTGACAGAAGTTCCTACTAGAGTTCCTCCGTACTGCATTGAGGACGATACGGATGACGCGATCGTTACTGAGAATCTTTGCGTGTTGCGACGTGTGAATCCAAAGGAGCCTGGGAAGCGGAAGACAAGGGAAAAGATCAAATCGAGGAACGAAGCGAGAGCAGAAGAACCAGGGAGCATTGAGAAATTGATGGGCAATACGGATTCAGACTACTTGACTTTCCAGCTGGAGAACATCAGCGTCAATGTGAAAAAGGTGGGGACATAGTTAAGATATTAGTAGGACGTAAATTGTTGCTCCTCAATTTGAAAACCCTTAATAGTCTCGGGCGCTCTTTTTTGTTTCATAGGGGAGTTTTGTCGGTGTTTGCGGTCATGTGGGTAGCGGAAAATCAACTTTCTTGGAAGCTATAGCGGGCTCACTTGTCCACGACAAAGGGTCGATCAGTGTATTTGGTCAAATTGCTTATGTTCCGCAAGAACCATGGATTTTTAAGGGAACTCTGAGAGAAAATATCCTGTTCGGAGAAGTATTTGATCCCGTTCAGTAATTACCAAAGTTATTTTCGGAAATTGCTGCTAAATATCATGGTGTGAGTTCTTCATTCGTGAATGAAATTTGTGATGCAGATATTACAACGTTATCAGCTCATGTTGCCTTGTGAATGATTTCGGGAATTTCGGCCAGGGAGACTTGACTGAGGCTTCCGATAATGGTAGTAACATCTCTGGTGGGCAGAGGCAGCGCATCTCTCTTGCCCGAGCCTTGTACCATCACCCAGTACGTGATATTTACCTGCTTGATGATCCACTCTCTGGACTGGATGACAGGGTGGCGAACGTGATTTTTGAAAAAGTCATCTGTGAAAAATTGCGAAAGAAGAAAACTGTGATACTTGCCACTCATCAGTTAAAGTATCTTCGGAATTGCGACGAAATCCTCGTCTTTTCTGAAGGGCATATTACTGAATGTGGAACTCATGACGAACTGATGGCTTACGGGAATTCCCAGTACGCTAACCTTGTCGCTGCTTCCCCTCAGTCGCACAGTAGTGCTGAGGAACTTTCGTAAGTTTATCTTACTCTCATTACAGCAAAAGTTGTAGTTAATAAAATTTAATAAACAAATTGCTTTTCCTGTAGTATCGATGATTCTGACATTCTTGATTGCGGTCTGTCGAGTCCCGAGCCACTTGGTAAACCTCAACATTTTTTTGGCTTGTAACTGGAGCGGAAAATTTTTCCGTGTGCAATTTCTTGAAGCGTCACAATTTTCTGTAGGTTCTGGGGATCCGGAGGACAGTAATGCCGGGAACCATATTCCTTGGAAAGCTTATGGGTTATACGTGAGAAGCTCTGGAGGACCCATGGCTGTCATCATGGTTCTATTGGTCTTTGCGCTAAACATTGGGTCCACGGCCTTCAGTTCTTGGTGGCTCAAAAACTGGTTCAGAGCATCCCGGACAGATATCATTACAATGGAGGACAACTCTACAGACGTCTTTAATTATACAACCGTGGAATCGACGGAGAGTATTATGGCCTCCAATGAACAAAGTGTATACGAAGTAACCATTAAAATGGATTCACCTGACTTCACGTGGTACCGGAATGTTTACGCCTGCATAATTGGCATCATATTTCTGACCAGTTTAGTCCGGACCATATTATTTGTCTTTGTAAGTTTGAATGGCATCAATTAATTTCTCTTGTGAGAAGAATCGATTTTAATCATTGAATTGCTGCCCTAGGTCACGTTAAAAGCTGCACAAAATATTCACCAGAGCTTACTGGTCCAGTTCTTTCGGGTTCGCTTGAAGTCGATCGAAAGATTTGGGACAGGACATGTGTTGCACCTTTTCACGAGAGACATAGGAGAAGGTGAGTTGAGGAATCATTGCTACTTTATAATGCTCGTAGGATTTCGAGACTCACAATGCGTAAATTAATGTATTCTCATTTGTAGTTGATGGTGGGCTACCAAATTCCATGGAATTTTTACTCCAAAACATTTTCCTAGTCGTGTCGATATTAACAATGGTTGTAATCGTCTTCCCAATGTTTCTATTGCCGCTGATAGTTCTTTGCGGAATATTCATCCTTGTTCGTCGGATTTATAAGTAAATTTATTGTGCACTCAATTTCTGTCCGAGGAAAAATTAATACTTGAAACCTTCACGTAGTGCAGCAATAAGGGACCTGAAGCGATTTGAAAGCGACTCCAAGACTCCCATCTATACCCGGGTGGCGGAATCTATTGCTGGGATGGGGACCATTCGAGCCTTCGGAAAAGAGCAGCAGATGATTAACGGGTAACTTGTTCTCTGGCAACTAACTGTTCGTGTGAACTAAAGCATCGAACTTATGTTTCAGCTTTGAAGAACTGACTGACTGGAACAACTCCGTGTTCTACATATTTGTGTCGGCCATGAGATGGCTCGCATTTCGGCTGGACATGCTCGCAGGTAACGTAAGATAGAAATCGCGGATCGATTTGCGACTATTTACCAGCAAGCTCTAGATTCGTTTAAGTAAGACTTGGTTAAATTACACATCTCAAATTATTTTGCAGTGAGTGTGACGGCAACGACTGCTATCTTCATCCTGGTGTTCACAGGTAGAGTTTCACCGGCATCTTGTGGCTTGGCGTTGTCATACGCAGCTCAGCTCTCAGGTGTATTCCAGTTCACTGTCCGGATGGCATCTGAAGTTGAATCAAAGTTCGTATGCGTTGAAAGAATGAACAATTTTCTTACAACGAGTCAGCCCGAAGATCAAATCAAAGGTTCAAGTGATGACGGTGATGAGGGTTTAACCGGTCCCACCGCTAACCTAATGGATCATCCAAATTGGCCATTTGCTGGGCGATTAAAATTCCACGCTGCAACTCTTAGCTATTCCTCCACCTCAGAACCTGCACTAAAAAATTTGAGTGTGGAAATTCCACCTGGTTCCAAAATCGGTAATTTCTTTTCTGAAATGTTATATTATAATATGGTTAGTTTAGTTGGAGGAGGCTGAAGAAGGGTACCACTACCACCTAGCAACACCACTGACATGTTCAAAGGGGTCTAGGACAATTCACCCACGCGAAACTCAAACACCTGAACTCAACCACGCAGAACTCAATCAAGCTTAGACTCGCCCAAGTAGCTACTCAACCAGGCCAGATCTCAACCACCTTCCTACTCACCCACGTAAAATCTTAACCAAGTTACTACTCAACCAGCTCAGATCTCAGCCAAGTCGCTACTCAACCAAGTTTGACGTGAACCA
>WJFA01000046.1:0-98853 GCA_009870155.1 Pseudobourletiella spinata | reverse complement strand
ATATATATAAATACACAACATACACGTAGTGAGCAACGGAGCAGAAGCGGAGGATCAGCAACGGAGTGAGAGGGAGAGAGAAAAGGGAACTTGAGGAACAACAAGAGTAAAGTCAAGCAGAAGCAGAGTGAAGGAAGAAGCTAAGCCCAGTGAGTGAGTGACCACCCTGTGATAAACAAACAAGAGAGCGAGCGAGCGAGTGAGAGAGAAAGAGACAGACAGAATCCCCGAAGGAAGGACGGACGGACGGAGAGGAAGATGAAGACGAGCTAGAAGAGACAATGATAGACAATCGAAGTACCCCCAAAAGATGAAGAAGGAGAGGACGAAGGGAGGAGGTGAAGGAGGACGATGCGACGAAAGACGGATGCGGAGAACTTAACGATGATGACGACTATCCTGTACTATTACTACTTCTGCTACCACCACCACCACCACCACCACTAGTGGGACGGCGTAAATGAAGACGGATTGAAAAGGAAGAAATGAGGAGTGTGTGGGACAAGGGATAATTTTGAACTAGGATGATATTGTTGCTGATGTCGATGGTGGTGTGGTGAAGATGATCATGAGAGAGCTGTATCGTGCGTGTATGATTATGAATATAATACTAATTATGTAAGGCGACTAATAAGATGAAAACTCTAATGAAACGTGCTTATGTGCTAATAAAGAGCGAGAGAGTCGTGACAAGCCCAATTAAACTAACTTATGAGTTGGCACACATATTATTCACACTCAGAGAGGAGCTCCCTCACACAGAGCTATGACATATAGACCGTCTCTCTCACTCGCTGTCTCTCTCTCTCTCTCTCTCTCTCTCCATGCCCCCCTATTCATCGTCATTTACGCTCTGTACGCCATTCGGAGTTGTGTTGTGTACTTAATCTCAACTCATAGAGCACGTTGGACCGATATTTATTTACAACCTCAATGGATTAAATGACACGGCGTTTGTTAGACTCTTGACTAAATAGTAAACACATACAAATGTCCAGAGGAGGAGAGGGAATTTGAAAATCATCCTCCCAGCTAATCACTACAAACATTTTATTAAGGAATCTCACTGAATATATGACTTGTACATATGAATATTATTATATATGCTGATGATATGACGGATACATCATACGGAGGAGCTCTCACTCAGTTAGCTCTCCAATACAAGCGATCAATTCTATATATTTGACCCCCGCCGACCCACCCCCTCTCCCGCCAAGTACTCTATTCGTAACTGAGCACACATGACTGCTCATCTCATATATATGTATATATATGAACATATGTATATATATTATTACTATGACGATAGCTGTAAATATGTATAACGTGCAAGTCCTGTTCCTTTAGTACAAGAGACGTGTATGTGTATATAAATCGAGTGATATACAATAATGTGACATACGTACGCAGTATAAACATACACACATGCATAGAACTTTTATGTAGGAACCGATCGCTGTTCACTGTAAACATGCTACACATGCATAAATATATATTATAAATCTATATACATACTACACATACGAGAGTTAAAACTGCTAAGCTTTTCTACAATAAAATAGACTTAAAAAATGCATTTTCAAAAAATAATCATCATTTTTTTCACTTAGAAAATTCCATAAACCTGCACACCATGCAGTCAGAGGGAGAGAGAGAGAGAGCAAAGAGCGAGAGAGGAGACTACGAGATATGGAGAAGGGCTTCCTCATTTGATCCGAGGTTGAGGTTCAGTTCGTTCGTTGTCGGAACCAGTTGGATAATTCTTTCCACCTAATTCACAGCATTCCAGTAAGAACCCCTGGATATTCATAAACATTTCCAAATGCCGAGTTGAGCAAATCTCCTGCGTAGTACTATAGTAGTACGAGAACGCAAGGTAGTTGTCGTGGATGCATGTGTGTACATGTGAGCCGTGAGCCTTAAGGAACAAAATACTACCTCCGGCCTCCAACTCCTCCACACGCTGGGTTCACTCTCTCACCCATCCCAGTTTATGCGCTCGGTCCGTCGTCGATTGGAATGCAGTGTGGTTCCCGTCTAATATAGGAAACATAAAACATGGTCGTATAAAATTCTGGTGATTCCTTTCGACGCCCCGAATTCAATAACCAGTCTCATTCCCTCTCCGAGTCTCTCTCTCTCTCTTTCTGTTCCTTCTCAAATACGTCATCACATTTGGGAAGCGTTTTGTTTTCTTGTTACGAGTCAGGGTGACAAGGGATCCATGTCAGGACCCAAGCAATTTATGGAAGGTGCAAGGGAGGCAGTAGCAGCGGTGGTATCAGTAGTAGTAGTAGTAGTTGCAGCGGCGGCAGCAGCATTGGAAAATTAGGTAGAGGCAGCATCTGCTACTGTTTCTCCTCACTTGACTGTCATATCAACACAATAAAGCTTGAGATCCATGCAATATACATATTTCAGTCCTACAACTCACTTCTCTCTCTCTCTCTCTCTGTCTCTGGAGCAGCAAACCCTAAAAACACTAAAAGAGTCGCGGTCGGGAGAATGGAGAGACAGAAGAAAAGTGATAGACGACTACTAAAAGGGAAACTGCAGAAAAGGCGGGGGATCCTGTTGTATCATGCAGTGTACATATGAGGGTAACTTCTGCTTACTTTACTGGATCATGTGTGCGGATGCATGCGTATGCGTGAGTGACTGTGTGTTTCTGCCTGCAGAAAGGAGGCGGCCTGACGGTTTGACTGACTGACTGTAAGTGCAATGCACCTTATGTTTTTGATATGTGGGGGGGAAACGCAAATGCATTTGTTCGGAGGGTGAAAGAGGTGGAGGAAGAGGAGGAGGAGAAGATGGAGTGAATCTAAAGAAATGAATAAGAGTTGATCTCCGGTCGGTTAGAGTCAAAATGTCACAATAGAAACGGTTTACGCGATCGATTTTCCCTCTCTCACTCCCTGTCTCTCTTTCTTTGGTTGTACACACTCCCTCTTGTCGTCAATGTTTTTCTTTCTCTTGGAAACGTGTGCCCCTTCGTTCACTCCCTTCGACTCTGGCTGCACTTGTTCGCTCTCGGACTGTTCATTTCTAGCTTTTGGAAGCTAATATAATTCTTACTCGTACCACGATTCCTACTATTCCTATGTAGGACTACTCCTACATCTACAAACTGGGGCGGAGGGGGGAGGGGATAGAAGCAAGCGGAATATCTCCATCGTCGTGGTGGGGAATAAAGTGAACATTGGGGAATATGGGGATATATAGAGTCAGCAAAAGGGATTTCCATTCACTCCCTTATCCCTTCAGCATGGTGCGAAGAATTGTATACGGTCTCTTACTACCCAAGTGCATGTCTTCATAATACGGCCACCGTGGTTGTCGTCGTTGCTTTCCTACTTCAAAATCCACACCCTGTAGACCTATTGTGAGAGCAGTGCATATAAGCTCTCTTTTACTCCCAACCCTGCGGATGGCTTTTACTCGTGAAGAAATCTATTGCTTCCATTCACACACTCAGCAGTTTATAGATGATGCGTTTTTGTCTACAACAACTTGCCGCCAAACCTCACTGTTGTACAGTACAGGAGGGAGGAACTCGAAAAAGAGGGAAACTCTCAACCGGTCACTTCTCTCTTACATGCACGTGACTGAGCCCGGATGAGTATCGTGACCCGCCTGCCTCTCATGCATGTGCTTCCAAAGTTTCCGTGCGTGAAACTGTGTAGGGCCTCTATCCAGGATGTCCAATAGTCCGTTGACCATATGGCTACGATCTCGAAAAAAAATTACCAACGTTATAATTGATTGAAAAATCTTCACCATTTTCCGATTCTTACATTTCACTTTGCTAAATTTGAGGGGAGGTTCCAATGCGTCAAAGCTTGGACTGCCCCTCGAAGTAGATGCAAGAAGGCCGTACATGACTGCCAAGATGGTATTCCGCAATGGACATTTTCAGATTCGCACTCACGATAGGAGCATAGGTCCTGTCAACATGTGCACGCGAATTGAGTCACATAACCCCTTGTCTCCCCAGCCCATGTACAATTAAAACGAACTTAGGGAAAGCCATGTCCTCCATTATGCTCACCTCCATCAAGGCTGGTAAAAGTCTTTGCTTGTCCGTCCATTCCATCGTCGCCAGATGAATGGAATAATTGCGGCAGCAGAGTCTATAATAATGAGTGTGGCACGGACTTTTGGGGTGGTGGCGGTGAATGAAGGGGAACGATCACACAGGAAGACGGGGGTGTGGATAGGCCGTATATCGCAGTGTACACGCTTGTGTAAATGCCGCTGGGAAATTTTGCACGAGTCTCTCTTTGTTGAAACACGAACATGGATAGGATTTTGATGAAAGGGTAGCGTAAATTTATGTGAGTGGTTGCAATTTTATTTTGTCATGTCGATGGGACAAGATTAGTCTGAGCTTGTGGTCGTGCCCGTTATAATGTGGAGAGACATGAACCTGGCAATTATGATCTTGTAAAAGCGTGAACTTCTCATAGTAATATTTTCTCCTTGATGACTCTCTAAAAACAGGCATGGGTCAGTTGGCATTAGTGGTAGGGTTGATGTTGGTGCACTTTATCTATCTATCTAGGATGAGTAATAAAAATAACATGGATAGCATAGCGCATCAGAGGGATTGAAGGAAGTACTTGAAACTTGAATACGGTTCAACTTTTGCTCCCTCTCTCCGGCTGTATCTGTCTCTGTCTGTCTATCTGTCTACGCGGAGACAAAAAGCGCACGGTGGATTAAAAACTATGAAACGGGCCGCCTGGGTATGAGAACTGGTAATTTTTCCCACATTAAATTTTTATTGAGATAGTGTCATCACCTTTAATAACCTAAATTGATTAGGCGTCAAAACGACAACATTCACTCGTTTTGTTTGCCGAACAAAGCATGTGTAATCTTTGAGAGCCACAAGAAAAATCTTTGGCGGCCAGATGTAATGTTTATCATTACACAAGATACACATAGTCACTCTCACACACCGGCACACCAACACATCAATACATCGTGATTACAACACATTTCAAAAATCACCTCAGCGTAGTGGGAGCGTACTAACTATACGATTATTGCATATTGACTCCGTATCCTGAAACACCCGTCATTTGTGTAATTCATTCATATAAATTATTCTCACACATTTAATACAATCAGTTATAATGTGCTCACAGCCTTGGGTCACATACATTTCCATGGATGAATGTGAGTCCCCTTAATGCGTGCTCATGCGGGCTACGCTGTACACTATCACCAGCGGTTCTTATGTGGATCGCTGGTTCGGGACTTCCACTCATCCTGACATTTGACATGACATATGAAGGTTATTAGCACAGAAAGGCATGGATACCAGCTTGTGGGCGGTGGGGTCGGGTCATGATCAGAGCAAATCCTGCACACACAGCCGCGGTGATATGGCCTGACAGGGTCTGTTCAAGGCAGAAGC
Organism: Pseudobourletiella spinata; assembly: GCA_009870155.1. Taxonomy (NCBI): domain Eukaryota; kingdom Metazoa; phylum Arthropoda; class Collembola; order Symphypleona; family Bourletiellidae; genus Pseudobourletiella; species Pseudobourletiella spinata. The sequence continues at coordinate 93,428 of WJFA01000046.1, read as the reverse complement.
AGGTGATAAGTAAAATGCAGAGTACACAGTTTGAGTAATAGATGTAATAGGCAAGTACACAAGAGTGATTGTCGGCTGGATTGTCACCTGAGAGTAGGATTACTCAATAATGAGTCGATAAGGTGGTTGAAAGAAGACCGCCGTGGAAAAATTGTTTAGTTAAGAGGAAGGATCGATAGCGTGTTGACTTTGTCATTAGCCGACGGCAGACAACAACAGGTGTGTACATATCTCTTATATGCTGCATAAATGTGTGCCTCCTCCGTGGTGCGAGGAGCCTGTCTCCCCGTCTATGAGCATTATATGATCAGTATAGGAACTCTAGTCTTTGTCTGTTGGTCTCTCTCTCCCTGAGTTTGTCTTTGTGTGTCTCTGTGGAAAACTAACTGAGGTTTAACCGGATAACTAACTGGTGGTACAGTCAGTCATATAATATTTGCGAAAATCAAAGTTGAAAAATACAAGAGACAGCGGGCCGGTGGGGAGCCACTCCGAATCCCCATGACATCACATTCCTCCCTTGACAAATGCTCTTCGCGTGATTCTTCCCCCTAAGTCTATCTAAAGAGTACTACGTAAAGTATACAGGCACACAGATGCTGACTACGGTCCGCCGTGTAGGATTGGCTACGAGCACATATACAAATGATCTATAAGTATCTGTGTGTGTAAATATATACATATATATATATATATATATATATGCATGTGCAAGGGACCTCGGACGGAATTCATACGCTACCAATCTGGACATAAATCATTCTTCCTATCTCTCCTCATTTTAACCATGATTCCTCACATTTACTCATTGTTTTACCATTCATGCCTATGCTGATCCCTATCGGCCGAGTCTCCTTTATTATTCTTTCAATCTTGTAACTTTCTGACTCTTTGACTATTATTTACCCAAGTTTGATTCAACATGTACGCTTATATGTGTACGTGTGTGTGTGTGTGTATGCTCTGTTACGCTTAGGCTATCTTACCACTGCGTGGTGTAGTATACATGGCAGTACGAATACAGGGGGGGTTTTTCACAAGAGGCTCCGTCTTCTTCCTTCTCTTCATCTTCGTCTTCCTCTCCCATGCATCCTGTATACTGATTCTCCTCACTTCTCTTCATCTCTTTCTCTCTCCTCTCCCTGTCTTCCTCTTAAGTTACTAACATGCACTTGATTGTTATTTGAGCCTGACTTCAAAGACTATATTCGTGGCAGAGATGTTGTTTAACTTTGCTATTACATAAAAGACGAGTATTCTGACAAGGAGAGTACAAATATATGTGTGTGTGCCCGTGCGTGTAAGCACCTTCCCAATACACCCAATCGATTTACATCCTCCCCGTCTCCCTCATATCATCATACACATTTGGGAATTGTGTACTGACAACTTACAACAACTGTACAAACAAAATACGAGTCAATGCATTTATGATTAGCTAAACGACCAGGATATCATGTATAGATTGTTTTAGTGCAGGCATCCAGGCAGCAGGTAGGCAGCGAGCCAGACGGAGACGTAGACGCACTAATGCATCCGCCACTAAAAGATTCTACCTCGTCAGTTGCACTCACTCTTCGCTTCCTATGAGAGAGAGGAGGCTAATCAGCAAACTTTACTAGGTATCACTTGGACAGGGATGCCTTATAAAACCAGTAGGAAGACTGGCTGGTTGGCTCATGGTCTCAGGATCTCACCCTAGGCGCATTGCATGTACGCACACGCACGATCAAGACGCCGGATTTTGGCTGTAGTTACGGCGTCCGATGAATTGCGTGTATGTGTTTGTGTGTGTGCACATGTGTTTGACTGGTAAGAATTTCCACGTTCCATGATCCACATCAGGTGTGTCCCTTGGAGGTGTGGAGATCAGAACTGAGGTAAAAGAGATACATGATGGGAAGAGCAGGCAGGCAGCTATGTGCAGGTACAGGGACAACGGAAAGATTCGGTACTATTGTGATGCGGTTACTGTGGGAACCGGAACATGCTATAGATTGGTGAGAGCAGGAGAAGACACAGAAGATTAGGATTACCAGTAGTTATATGGGCAGTGTATGCCTATGGGAGCTGTGTAATTTATCCTATCTCGGGTACACAAACTTGACTCAAATTGATTCCGTTATCAAAAAGTTTGGTGGGAAAGTTAAGGAGAGTTATGTAAAAGTATGCATATATGTGTAGAAGGAGTTCAGAAGTCTACGTGGTGGAATGTGCATGGATGGTTGCTATGAGTTGTTGTTATGAGATGTGAGGATGTGTTGACACGGCCAGTATGCATCATGCATGACATGCTCACATTTTATTGTCATATTATTAATAGCATATGATGATGATGGGGAATGAGATAGCAAGAAAGATACCGGGCAGGCTGCGAAAGAGGTTATTGTGCTGATAGGTAGGCTTATGCATGATGTACAATAGCTTTATAATGGATGGTGAGTGGAAAAAGTGGGTGACTTTGCTCATCATATGGAAGTCGGTGCAAATGACGGTGATGGAGTTTAGGGAAACTGCTCGTACGTCCGGCTAGGAGTGCTGTGCATGTGCTCAGTACATGGATGGGACATACTTTACGTGAGAACACTGACATGTACTTCAGTGATGGAGAGAGAGGGAGACAGAGGAAGACAGAAAGAGAGAGAGAGAGAGAGAGAGAGAGAGAAGTTGGTGCGGTTTCTCGAGGGATGAGCAAGTGACTATATGGCTTTATGGGTGTTGAAAGTTCAAGTTAAAATTAGTTCAACTGCGGAGTGACATGCAAAGTTGACACTCCTTGTGATGAAACAGTCTCTTTTAAATTCATCCAAATTGTTTGAAAGTCTCATTAGGCAGATTTGGCCATTTGCTCTGACGTGCTAGACATTTATCAAAGTCTCTCCATTTGTCTTCCCCTCATGACATGGTCGGGATTATAATGTATCCCAGCTCGCGGTCTCCCCGGGTCGGAACACACACTTCCCCACGAGTTATCCACAAGTTGATGTACGGGCTATGTGCACCGGGAAGTGGATTGTTAGTCTTTGTAGATACTTAATTTCCCGGCTTACCTTCTATGTGGGGACTGTAATATGAATGGGAGCGGGTACACGGTTGTTGTTGGCACGGTTGCCACCGTATACGGATTCACAGGGGGCACTTACTCCCTCCCATATGACCCCATCATATGCATGTGTCTCTGGCTTTACGACCATATAGCTGACTTAATGTGGCCTCCGGACCTGGATGAGGATCAAAAGAGACGGATTTGGAGACCGCGGGTATTCCCGGCATGCATAAGCCTCCATATAATGCACCCGACCTCCACTCTCACTCCGCGGGTCCCATCAAGGTTTACCCCAAACAACTTTCTGGTCACTGGTGATTTATTTCCTTGTTCTAATCTTGTGGACAGGGACGGGGCTGGCCCTATTCGCAAATCAATGCGATAAATCGTGTTTTCCCGACCAAAATTGCCCGTCTTATTCACCATCAGGATTACCATGATTGCCATCCATTATCATTTCTCCTCACCGGCATCCCCTCCATACCTCACATATCCACCCCCATAGAGTTCATCCTGATGTTAGACTGCCTGACCTGATCTTAGAGGAAATATAGGAGCCACGCGGGGGAGATACATACACACTCACAGAAGTGTCAAGCCATTGTTTTCAGTGGTGTAAGCTCCCTACTGGCACCCATCACCATTATTATTGCAGATAATCTCCAGCCTTGATTCAATTACAACAACCGCGCGGAGTAAATGATAGCACTACTCTTGACTAAATCTTGTTGTTCATTCTGAGGGGAGGGTTGGATTCAATCTTCCCTGCTGCGGTTCTCATTCCAACCCTACACACGTGATGACCCTTGCTATTTCCAACCCACTTCACTTCCTGCCGAACCCCTCATGAGCCAAGTCGGGCATTTCAAGGGAGAAAGCTCGGATAAATTACTACTTGGCCCACACGTAGGCCCGTTGCCAGTTCACCTGAAGTGTGTGCCATCCATCCCCGATCATGGGCGTAGAGAAGTTGGCACGGGAAGGAGAAAATTGGAGCAGATGCGGGGGGATTATAAGGTACAGTTTGAATCATTTACACAAACCGAAGACGAACGTGTGTCTACAAATCCTCAGCGACTCTGTGTGTACACTCCTATACGCTAGGCAGAGTCATCGTCGCACGGGGCCACATAACCAGCCAACCAGAACTCTAACCAGAGGAGTACCATGATTTGGCTCCCTCACGACTGACAGTATTAAGAATTAGTTTGGGGTTAAAAATAAATGTATTTTCAATGTAGCTTTGACATTTGTAACAAAACAGGTGTAAAATTAGTCACTCACATGTGTTGAAGCTCGTAAAAATCTCCTTGCCTCTTGCTCTTCATGTTCAGCATAACTCCTAGCTCTGCTCATATGTTTTCGCTTGTCGGCATAAAATTTATACTTTATGCATTCTCTCACTCCCTCTCTACGTTTCGTGTCCTCGCTCGCCTTGTCAGGCGGGTGGCATAGGTCTGTGCCTCAGTTGGAAATAACATCCACAAAATGTCTCTGCCTCTATCCCTCCCTGGCTGACTACTTAATAATATGGTGGTGAGAGTTGGACCGAAAATACTACGAATACTCCAACAAGAGGAGGAGGAACATCCGCACTGGTGGTAGCAATACTATTAGTAGTTGGGGGAACACTAGGAGCATCATGTCAGCCCGCGCAACTGATAGTCTATGTCGTCTTAAGTCGGATTTAATTATACAGGAAACGATCCAGAGGCTGTGAAGGGTGGTGTAGAATGCGGCGAGGTACAGATTGGTGCGAATAGCATCAAGTACCCGAGTCGGGAAAACTCTGCTCCTACACCTCACCATGAGGGTATCTCAACATTATAGTTTCTCGCTGGGACATTATTAAGGTATCCCTCATTGGATTGGTTGCATATTTACAAGAAGCTAAAGTGCCTACCTCGACGGCGTCCACCGAATTTTCAGCATATATTTCGTGTTGTTGTTGTTACTAGTTCTCTTCCCTGAATTTGTAATTCGTTCCTCATTCCATGCTCTTCTCTTGTCAGCCGCCTACCATCGATGATGACGCTAGTACGCTGGAGCTGGCTGACTGTCGGGATACGTTGGACAGCCTCTTACAGGCACACATGCATGTCTCATTTAAAGAGGTCTATAACAGGATCTGATTCCATGGTGATGATGACAACCGTAAGAACGGATGCGACCGCGGGGCGACAGCAAACAGATGGAGGCTGATTGAGACAGCATGAGCCGCGCCAAATTATTTAAGAATAAATATTAGAGGAAAACAGGATGATAATCTCATTGCTACCATTACAACCCACAGAGCCGTATAAACTGGCTTCAACTCTGGAGTAGGAACAAATTTGAAAATAATATAAAAACTAGGAGTGAGGAGATCCTAACTTCACTCTATTTCACATTTCTCTGCACCTCAACGCACTTAATCTTGGCGGGGATAGAATATATAGGCTTATATATTTACTAATGTAAAATTCGCCGGTGGATAAGAATGGCTATAAGTCCTGGGTCCTGCCATACTAAAGTAATACTTTGTTGCTGGTCTATATGCGTTGGCTGCTAAATAGGCCCCATTCGTCACTCCATGTCTCCGCTCCGCCGCTATGTGTACTTGTATCATGATAGAGATAGTGAGAGAGAGAGAGAGCATGGAGGTTGGGCCAGTCTGAACGGGGCGACGAGGATGAAGGGGAATAGGATAGGCTATGTATATGAGAATAATCTTCTGGAGGACTTATTGCCATCCTTGTGTATGTACAGTCAACATGATGGGGCTTACGGTGATGATGGTAGTACTGATTCCTTTGAGCTGTTCAAGGGTCTTGTCTTGATGGCTCGGTCGGACTACAAGTACTATTTACCACTATGTGTGGATTGTTCTTCTGTACGTAATGACTTTCAATACGTGGTCTCAAGTGTATGTAGGAATTTATATAGTACTCACTGGACCAGCCCGGGCGACAACGCATTGTGTAATGTGAGCATGTTCAGGGATCTGTCCTGGCCACGTATAGAGAGAGGTTTCAAAGGGGAGGTAATAGCTGACAGCTGTAGTGTTCATTAGAAGGAACGTAATGAGGTGGCAGTAGTAGATTGTTTCATGTAGCCTTAAGGTAATTAGCATACAAAAGCCAGGGGAGGGGCCCCACCAGGCCCGATCCCTATCAAGTCTCTTGGTCGCCGTCTCGTCGGTCGCGCGACGACCACAAACACAAAAAATTCTCAAATGACCCTAACACATGTCAACTCAAGGACTCAGAGTAACACTTAGGGTTTACTCAAGAATCCCATACCCTGTCACAGTCGACACTCGGAGGGTCCTATGTACTCCGGCCCACTGTGTAGAGGGACGACGACTTAAACCAACAATAACAACGACGTTGGAGAGAGTAGCTCAGAGAGGCCATATGTATCTCCCAATAGCCTTCCTCCCGATTTAATTACACCACACCATTGAGGCACTCAGAGCGAGTATTTTGACTCCTCCGGATCATATAAGCCTAATCATAATCCTCTGTGATCTTTTGTTTTTATATACAAATATTTCCTCACCTCTCCGCGCCCACATTGATAATAGCTCATCTTACGCCTACTTTCAAGTTCCACAGACACTTAGGCAAGAGCCTACAATGGCGAGCACATCCTGCATACACGACTTATTAGCATCCGTGATATGTATGTATGTGTATGTCTTTGAGTGAGTGCAAGAGTTATGTGAGGCAAATCAGAGTCCTCTCCTCTGCCCCAACAAAGGAAACGTATCATTTGATAGGCCTGAGTCTATCGAGTGAACACACCAATACGGGATCGACTGTGAGTGTCTCACAAGGAATTTTATGATCTGTTCCACTCAAATTACATCCAGTCACCAGATGCGACGACAACGTTGACAACAACTCAAATGACGGCATGAATTTAATTCATTCTTTATCCCAGCAGCATCCTCCCAGGTTAAAGAGATTAAAGTCCAGAGGGCTTCTCCTCTGAAAATTAAGGACAAATTATCCGATTCCTTCCCCCATGTCGTTCCTCCTTCCCTACTATCGTCATCGTATACATGGGGTGTAATTAGGGCTATCTCGCCCCGGCTAAAATATAATCCGAGTTCCAGGTCCCACCCTCTCGGCATCTGAATGAGAGGGAGGACGGGTTGTGACAGAGGAATTTTTCACCGGAACGGCGGCTGAGCAACCCGAAGCATAACTGTCTATTATTGCATACCCGTGCCAATTCTCCAACCATGTACCGACGTGCAAAAATCAAATGTTAATGGTCAAAGTATTTATTACTCAAATGTGACTAGGCCTGGAGACAATTATATTAGACCCAACACCGTTCATTACCGCGGTGGCGTATGTTTGGAGGGTTGAGAGGAGCGGCACTCTAATACTAAAACACTTCAGGCGTCACTGAACGGACGCCAAGAGAGACAGAAACAGAGAGAGAGAGAGAGAGAGAGAGAGAGACGGGAGGAGACGGGGGATGTGAAAAACATGTGAGCTCATTAACGTGTAAATTTTGCTCGGTAACAACCAAGCTGACATTCATTGAATGGTATGTGCATCCTTTGACCGTACGAAGGTTTCCTCCGATAACGGGAAAAAGGTTCCAAACAGTACCCCCCACATGATAACACTTTGTCAAGATGAGCTCCAACATGAGTCAACAACTGGGGAAACTTGTAAATGTAAGGTGTACTTAAAGTGTGTCACACCACAGACAAGAAAAGTCACAACCAACCAACCCCCCCATAACGATCCATATCCCCCTGTCAAGCGTAAGAATGACCAAATGAACCTCTCTCTCTCTCTCTCCCTTGCTCTCTGTCTCTGACTTGTATACATGTTATTATGTTATATTGTTCCATAATCCAGCCGAGCCGGCTAGTCAGACTCGGGTCGGTTACTCTCCTCCGCTCCATTACTCAACATATGTATACCACTGAACATATACTCTCCCATAGCCGCCTTCAAAGGCAAAGTCCAGTGTTAGTACGTCGAAATAGGCGTACGTAGAGGAGTAAAAAACAGATAACAACATGCGACGCCCCTGCAGGTCGAAAGAATTTGTGTATGTGCACCCAGTTTTATTTGCATAATTCTATTCAGACTAATAAGATTATAGGAGACTTATTTTACGACACAATTAAGTTTTCAACCGCGCTCGTGTATGTACGGCAGATAGAGTAGCGGGATATTAAGGTGGTTATACGCGGTGAAACAAGCTTGTCATTCTTTAGCATGTGTGTTTGTGTGCATGTGCTTATGTGTGTACATGACCATGTGTATGTCCTGCTGTCTGCGTACGTGTTGAGAGGACGATGGTGGGCGCAGGGAGGATAGGAAATGATAAGCAATATGTGGACAAGTTACGCAAATGTCGTCGTCACATGACGAGTGTAAAAACATGAGTAAGAATGCAAAAGTACAAGAAATGTAAATCATTTAAGAGTCAAAATCATTTGGTCAACCTTCCCTATATGTTCGAATCTATCCCGTGTGAATCTTTGTCAAGCTTGTTTAATTTCCACTTCTCCACATCTAATAACTAGCATACTGGACTTTTATCACCTAAACCGCCTTGGAGGTCAAGCTGATGCTCAAATTGTGCTCTCCCCGACGTCGACATGGAGCTACCATTACTACATATACTAGATACCACTTACTTGTACGACTAGCCACACTACTTATTTACCCATGATGGAAGGATATGGACGAGCATTAATGTTTATCTCGTTTCATCAAACCCATCGTGTGTACCGTATCAACGTTACACAGATAGTCCAGCATCTCAGCACAACGCAGCAGCAGCAGACAACTAATAAAGAATGACACGAGAATGAGACCTGAACTTGGCTCTGATACACTCCGTATGCATGCGCCTGTAAGTTTGCGTATACTTATGTGTGTTTGCGCATAGCTTTGAGTTGGTATAACAAATATGACTTGGACTTATGCAACATATCTACTGCTTGAACTGGGTTGAGAGCGTTGAAAAACCTGTGTAAAACAATGCAACCGGTCATTAATGGCCAGTGGAACGAAAATTTTCGATTAAAGATCCGATGTAATGTGATAGGAAACGTTATTTGAATCCATATTTGTCAAGGTTAACGACGTCCTCCCGTCTTCCTCTACCGCTCTTGTCGCTCCCCCCACTTCCCTCTGCATCGCCCCACCAAGTATCCACCACTGATAATTTGTACCTTGCTTCACCCTGTCCTCTATCCCACAACTGAAGTATGATACTTAAACTGGAACAGAAACGGAATTACGATGGTGAAGAACTATGAAAAACCGTAATTAATTTCCATGGCCACGTCAACCACTAAGATCATGTATTAAGCCCCATAAACCAACTAGAACGTGGGGAGGCCCTTTGAGACTTTTTAAATCCTACTGCCATTTCTAAAACCGTATAACCAGGGCCGCAACAGACTGAAGTGACTCTGGTCGAACACGAATAACAGTGTCATAATAATGTCAGGGGAAGAGACCATGCAGAAACTGAGTGGTGCTACAAGCCCGCCGCCTAAGTAAAGGAAATGCATTACTCATGTGCATCGCGCCATCATTCACACGGTCGTTTTCCTCACATATGTATGTATCTACATATGTACCCGCATAAAAACTGCACCCTGAATGGACTCAGGTGAAAATATCTTACCAGTTTTGGCTGTGAACTTCATTTTTTTCACCAGCCATATCCTTGTCGTCACGGCTGTACTCAGTACTTGCTCAACTTGTCATCGCTGTTGATGAAGATTATTCCCGTGACGATTTTATTGTTATTACCATTCATTGCAGAAAGGTAGTAAAACCTCTCGTTGAGGCCGTCCGACCATTTCGTAAGCAATGTGACTTTACAAGTATCCCAACTAGCCTTTGATTTGGACGTTACGTACCCCTCCATTGTGATGCAGAATCGGCCGGGTGGCTGTCCTGGCAAACGGTGACGGCTCGCACGAGTATTCGGAGAGTATGGTGGAAGAAATTAGTAATTTTGGATAATGGCTAAGGCTCCTTATATGAATTACTGGGAGTGTTTGCAGACGGGGTTTCGAAGGATCTATATTAGTTGCGTGTGGGGTGGCAGTGGTGGTGGTGATAGTGTGTGCCTCTTTGCCCGTAGAGTATGTAGACAGTGAGTGTGTACAATTTCATCAAGTCAGAGTTAAAATGTGTGAAGGGTGACTGGAGTCCGTGAAAGAGGAAAAAGAGGAGAGGGTGAGAGAGAGATGAAGTGAAACATTTTGAAGTCCATTGGGATGTGAGGGAAGCCAAACGACAGTCACTTGTTGACAAACATGTTGCACTCCCTTCTCCCTTCATTAACCACGCATTATCATTAGCCCTTCATGAACCCATTTATTTGCACTTACTTCTGAGTCGCCTTAATCCATTTGGTCGTTTTGACTGAATCTCACATTCTTGTATCTGTCTCGCTCCTGCCCACAGCAATAGCAGCTTCGCTCCTTCAGCTCACCCACACCATCCCTAACATCATCACTAACCACGAGCGCTAGCACCACCACCACCAAAATTATACCACATTGGTCTGCATCACGTTATCAGTTCTTACCATCTCTAATGCTAATGCTCTCAGCAGTTTATACGCATTGTTATGACATGGACAATGAGGCCAAATGGATATGTATGTACATGCAGAAAGGTAGAAAAAAAAGAACTAGTCCCTCCGTGTGCTGCCGTCGGTGTTTTTCGTGTTCCTCATGTATTGCTGTTGCTGTTCCCCTTGTTTTTCGTTGAATCCATCTCAAAATGTTGATATCAGAATAATTGAGGCGGGCTAGTGGAGTTTGATACTCTTATAACTCCTATATGCTCAGCCGTCTACTTGTACTGCTAGAAATGGACACGGTCAGAACAATGGAATCTGACCATTTATCAAACATGTATTGAGTAGTTAAATTTAGGTGGAACGGGCTGTCCACTTAGACAGGTGAGGTACACCTCCGTATTTGAAAGCTCACAGCTTAAAGGGGAAGCGTAGTCAGTCTCTCTCTCTCTCTCTCTATGCCAGCCGTAGCCCTTGACAGAGTTTGTCTTTATGATGAGAGCGGCGGGCGAGAGGATGACGAACATTTCTTTTCACTTTCTTCCTTTTTCGACTCAAATAATCAACTATTATCTAATTTTGTATGCAGCGCAGGAGTTACCTCCCATTCCTTCACCGTCCCTTCTCCTGCAACCTTTGGGCATAGATTTTTGTCATGACCTAACCAGAATTTTCACCACCACCACTACCACCACCATGCTACCATCATCATCGACCTTCCTCATTCCATTTCCCATTTACATTTATAAGAACAGATCAAATGATTGGAGCTCGATAATGGCGTCAACGCCTGAACCCGAGCCTAGGAAGGAGGACATAATGTTGTTATTCTCGAAGTGGTGTTGTTGTCGGGAGGAGAAGATAGTGAGAAGGGGTCGGTAGTAAATTGACACAAAAATGTTTAGTTGCTCTGTGCAATGACAACATTAGACGATTAACAACGGTAAAGGGTACGGGAAATCTTGAGTTGTCTTGAGAACTGCATCAGTCTTGGGCTAAAAACGTCCTCTCTCCTAGACGCTCGACATGTTTTTGAGAGGGAATGAGGAATAATTACGGTCACAGGTCAGTCGTCCACCACAATGATGAGTCCACGAAAGTAGTCCTAGTCTATGATGGCGGTGACGATTGGAACCGTGTACGGCTCTAATTCGATGGCGAGTGACGAGTGTGACGGGTATCAGAACAGCGTTTTGCAGGCTGAGAGAGAGACAGATCGATGGATGTGTGCGTAGGTCCCTTTGTACTATTTAATAGAAGCGGAGATTTATAATAGCGCATTATTTGTGTACAAACCATTTATTATACGAAGGGGTTATGTGATTGTGTCATCCCAATCGACTCTCTGCTGTCCTCCATTTAGTTGATCATCCAGTCCGTGTGTACACACACTTACAGCGCTCCTGACTGGTTTGTATTGTCTTTGGGTATTGTAAAGTAACTGATAGTCAAATATACAAGGAAACTTTCAATTGGAAATACATAGGAAAGCATGTAATTTCTTGACGCAGGGAGACACACGGTTGTATATACGGCATGGTCTCCTATGGTAAGCTGGTTTGTGAAGAATGTAGGTAGTATGAACACACACACACACACACACATGCACAGACTCACCACAAAGCAGTGCCTCCATATGTAATCTCACATACTGTACCACCATACTATGTATTTGAACTGCTGCTATTCTTGGGCACACGAAGTAAAATGTAGACCACACCCATGGAGTCGGACACTCATTAGTCTTCCAGATTGAGACACTGATACTTCAGGGACACTTTAATGGCCAAACCTTGTTCCTCTCTCTATGTACTTTTCATCTGTCTCCACTCGAGCCTCCAGTCACCGTCCTCGCTCTCTGTCTCTCTCTCTCTCTCTCTCGTTGCTTCCTTCCACTTCTCCATGCAGCCGGAATAAAGCCTGATTCCCTTATTCCAGTCCTGGAATCATGTAACTCGGGTTTGCCGTATCTTGAACAACAACGACGGCGACGATGGTATATATGTAGTGGTTATCCCTTACATGATCCCAACCTCAGCTCTGGCTACATGCTATATGCCCTCGGACCATGTAGTTTGTGCAGCAGCCAACTTCCCTGAATCCCTTCCCACTCCTAACACTTCGGGTACACATTGGGGATGCGTAATACGTGTGTGTGTATGCGTGTTTGTGTGTGTGAGCATGGATATATGGACTTCTGCCGCCGCCGTGGTCGTAGTTGTCATCCCCCTCTATGTATATACAAGTGTCCGTGTAGGACATGTCAGTATTGATATATGACTCCGCGACGGAGGATCACTAAGTACGCTGTCTGTTGCCCCGCGACCGAGATGTTTCCACTTCGAGACGAATCCTCCATGAGCATTGATGGAAAGTGGCGAGAGAAAAAGGAGGAAGAAGACCATGTCGAGAGGAGCTGTAGCATCCACTTACGCCGATGACATCCCCAACTAATCAGAGTCCAATCAAAAATTTCCTCACTGTAATTCCTACTCTAAATGGCAGTGTCGTCGCTGTCCAGTCTTTACGCTTCAGTTTTATGGAAAATTTAAAGTTCTTCCACAAAGACATATTCTTCATGGTCCTCGTCTCTCTCGCTCTCTCTTTACCTTTCCATCTTACTGCTTCAAGAACACTACTACCAGCTATCCAATTACTCAGTGTCCCCCCTCTCTCTCTCTGTCTCTCCGAGCTAGTCTCTGTTTTCGAGTGTTTACCAATACACTTTTCAGATTCACCCTCCTTGGCGTCGCAGATAGCAATTACATTGCAAGTAATAATAAGAAAGGGTTTCTAAACAAACACAAACACATAAACACACAAACAAGCGTGAGCACATTTATACTCTTACGAGAGGGACATGATAGACAACGATAAATGGTACGAACGAGGAAGGAGGCTGATGAGTTCCCTGTTATTCTCAGAGGACTGACATTGCCGAAGTCTAGGAGGGATCCGGGAGATTTAAGAACTCCTTCAAATGAATGATTGGCTTTGTGCGTGAAGATAGTCACCCGCGTACCCTGTTTTATTAGAGAGGGACGACCTGGGAGCACGAATTGCTAGCTTATCAGACGATGGGGGATACGGCCGTTATACCCCGGCGTAAGTGTACCGAGGGCTACACGGAGCGGAACATATATGCAGTCATTGAGACAATTATGCTTCCCGGGGGAACTCTACTCTAATGCTTTAATTAAATAGGGAGCCCATTCGTCGTCGACAAACCTATAATCATAATCATAGTTGTGCTCAGTGGACGACAAAATAAGGCGGTAATAGTTAGCTACTACTACATGGCTCTGGATAACTTACCTTGTCACCACCATCGTCACTGCATCGAGCTGGTTATGCAGGTCCCGAGTATACAAGAGCTTCCATATGAGTTCATGGCATACGATGATTTTCTGTGGCTTTTTCCCTTTAACGCTAGTTTTAACCCGCTTCCTGCTGCAGAAATTTTCGCCCTCACATGAGCTTGGATGTGTGGGATATGGAGCAGTCCGCCATAATTAGCTGGAAATTGTCAGCTTAGAGCGGGGCTAGAGTGTGAAAAGCGGGAGCGTACCATATGTATGTATATGTATGAGGTTTAAATTGCGGGCGTGTTAAGAGAGTTACAGAGGCAACATGTCCCCGGGGTTAAATTGCTCCTCGGACGTAATGACAGGCGTGTATATTGATAGGAGAATCTAAATTAATTGTATGAATTAAGCCTGGGAATTTGTGTCCGCACTTCCCGTGCATAAACAAAACAGCAATTAAAGGCTTGAGGTACAGGGCTGAAGCAATAATTGCATCACATGTTCCATGCACCGAATCGACTTAATTTCATCCCTTACTCCGTTCCCGGCCTAGTAAATAATTAGTGGAGACTCTGTAGACCTGGCTATTTCGACAAGTGTATGTGTGCCGTGTGGGCTTTGTTACTACGAAGAAGTGGGATAGGCACTGTATTACGACACGAGTGTAATATTAGTTACGCATGCAAAATAAAAATCCAAATCTGCGCCCCACCGGTTTTCCTAACGCCCTCTCCACTCTTCGGGTGTTTGGTTACATATGATGCCGGTGAGGTACTAGGATTTGAGGACCGCTTGGAGTTCTCAGTTAAATAATGTCATAACATCTCTCCATAGTTCCTCAAACAATGGTGTATACAGCGACCTGAAGTGCATATAAGCAAACCCCTTGGAATCTATTGCAACTAAAATCTTTATTAGAGTTCTGAGTTTGTTTCTTTGGAAATAAGTGTATTTTCTTGATACTGATGTTCTAAACAAGGTTAAGCTTTGGCGGTGGACTCACCTTTACAATATTTTTTGATTTGAAAATATTTCAGTTTTCATGATCGCCTGAGTAATTTCTTTGTACGTATTAAATTATTAGCTATTATTTTTAATTAATACTAACCAAATCAAGATAGAAGGAAGAAAGTTAAGGAAATAGAATGAACAAGTTCAGGAAAGCATCAATCAGTACGAGTGCTACACCTCTATTCATTGCTGGAAATGTGGGTATGTTTATATTCCATCCTTCAACGAATTAGGATTACACGACATACAGTGGCCTCGAGTGAACCAATACAAAACACCTGAGATGACATATGGAACGCTATAATGCACGTAACAAAGACCGGAAAAAATTATACCTTCGTACCCTGTTAAGGTACGAGAATCTCCACAAAAACCGCTATCAAGCTGAAGATAATGGTCTTCCAACGGTAATTTGTACCACTAGGCTGTCCTCCGTCTATAAGGAGGATTTATTTGATTGAGCTATTATACATTTGCAAAAACATGATGGAAATTCTGCTGTGGTTTTATAGTTTCCTTTAAATTGCAAACCATATTATAGGGGTATTCTCTCAGTACCTGATTGTTACGTTCTATTTTCATGACTCAAGACTAAAGGCACTGCGTGCATAATTTCTAACCTTGTGTACTCTCTCACAATACTTGCTCACCAAGTTTCAATGGTGTCACTGTTTGTTGCTCAGAAATGCATCTGTTGTATTGGAAATGAGCAAAGTCCGTGATCACTCACCCCGTGCGGAGTTCTGTATTTGTAATACTAATTGAAGACCTGAACGGATATCACTGTAACAGTAAAAGCTACCGCTAAGGTAGTTTCTGATCTTAGTAGCTGTGCACATTTGATAAAAAGTAATAACTTCTACTACAAGAAAGTTATTTCCTGCTAACAGAAATGTACTATGGATAATACTGTGTGAACGGTAATGTAGGAAAATACGAATGACACTATGGAGGATATTTCCAATTTCGCCGGCGGTGTCGCAGCAGCAAGTTAAAAATTCCAAAAAGAAACTTCGTTCACGCCATTCAGAATTATGGGATGATCTGAATCTGCCGTAAACGAAGTCGGACTGCTTATAGGAATTCTTTGCAAAATCCGAAGTCCACTTCACTTGTTGTCAAAACAGACTAGAATGAATCGACTGTTACGGTAACACAGAAAACTATATTATTATCAAACATTACTACAAAATTCGCATTTTCATTCTTGTATCACTCATAACGCTTTGAGTCCTGAAGATTTATGTTGCCGCGGAGGAAATTCAAAGTGGAAGTACCTCAGTATTTTGACCCGGACATGATACCTGTAACTATCGTCATCTGCGTTGTAGTTATACTGATTTCATAATTTTTGAAAATACTGTAAGTTATTGTGTGATTACAGGATGGAATATACGAGATGATGTTCAGTAATCTCTCCGGAAACGACATCAAGAGATGCCGCTTGGTCTGTAAAGCGTTCGAGAGGGTGGCTTCCATATTTCTGGACGAGAAAACTTGTATCATATTTGATGGCAGCATTGGATTTGCCAATTTTGGACGGTCAAAACAAAAGTCAAGGCGTCTGATACGATACTTAAGCGAGTCAGACGTGAAGTTTTCCTGCTGGTCAACTATGAGAATTCGCAACGTTATAGAAGCGCATATTCACACACTGCTACAGGAGAATTTGTCACGTTTCACAAATACCATGCTCAATGTCACTGTTGTGCAGTTTATTCGATGCGCAATGACGTGGCCAACACTCGTAAAATTTCTAAGCTTATTTAAAAATTTGGAGAAGTACGTGGATGAGGAGAACACGTACTATAGTTTACACGACCCGGCTCTGTTTTGCTGTCAAGCTTACTTTGACCCGGAGGAACGAACTTTACGCGAAGTCTTCAACTACAAAATGAATGCGAGAAAGATTCATTTTACATTCACTGAACCCACGTGGGATGTACTGCTGATGATGAGAGTTCTGGAGACCACTTGTAACCATCTGGAAGAATTTTCCCTCGCAATTTCCTCCGAAAAAGAGTCTTTCTCCTTTGAACGGGCAGAGTTTTCCAACAGTTTAGGGCTATTTCTCTTGAAAAACATGTCAACACTTAAATCTCTGTCCATCCACTGGACGGCCGTCAACTACCACTTTTTCTTTGAAGATTTTTTCCACGTCATTCCTGTCCTCATGACTACAAATAAAGATTTCATAATCACGGAGCTGGAACTAGATTTTGACTGGATATTTTTAGGTCACTCTGGGTTTGAAATGGAATTGATTCCATTCGTCAAACGTTTGAAACTTTTGAAAAAGTTTACGCTGATGAAAATAATTCTCCAAGCGGGACTTGGTCATCTGATAGAAGAAGTACGACCACCCGCAGGATGCGAGTTCAACTTAGGCATTCTAATCAGCGACCACCCTACAATTGAAGAGGCCATGATTAATCGAGAAGTTTTGAAGACTGAAGTTTATACAAATTCAATAGTTAACATCCGGATTGCAATTGATTTGATGACGACATCAAATGTGGGCCAATTAGTGCCACTAGGTCAGCAAAGTTGCCTTTATCTGGATAACGAGGTTTTGTACAACACTGGCTGTGTCAAGTATCCTGAAACAAAGGAGCTGATGATAAAGCACATTTGGAATGGACCGCAATCTAACTTCAGCTCGTACAACATATTTGGTGTTGTCAACAGTTTTCCAAATCTGACAGAACTTTGCATTTTCGATGGTCCAAAATTTGAGTACCTCGGCACTTTTCGGATCAGACACCAGTGGGATTTCATGAGTGATGCTTCTATTATGGACTATGACCTGCAACTTATTATTAAATATCTGACCAAACTAAAAGTGGTTCGGATTCGGGCGTGTTTGGAGCAGGTGAGCGACTGCGGGCTGACCGGTTTAACACCAAAGAAAAGAGATGCAGTTCAGGCAATTATTGGTCATCCGGGTTTTAAGCCAATACGAACTGAGTTGTTGCCAGGATCAGTATCTTGTTTAAAAGGTGATTATGTTTATTGATTTTACTTCAAAACTTAAAATGGGTGAAATCGAATGAAAAATTAAGGTTTGTCTCAAGTAGATTTACAAGAATTTATACTCAAGGGAGTTGGAGACGGAGTTACAGACATCACTGCATTGTACGCATTTAATGGACTCAAGAAGTTGCAGACGCTGGCGCTGTGTGGGTCCACGAAGGTAATTAAAATTATCCAAGCAATACGATCAGTTCGCTCTATTATTAGAATTCTTGTTAGTACTTATGAACTTGGACGCCTTTTGAGTGCGCTTCCTTTCGATCTTTCTTGGATCTTGCAGATATCACGGATGGCCAAAGACTACCTGAAGCAGATGCTCATCAATTCAAAAAATGGAAGGTGCGAATTGACTTGAGATATGAAGAATGAGAACCCAGTCATGCATCGTTCTGTTCAGCAAGAATGGCTGCGGCTACGTGCCCTGCCAAGATTTCTGAGACGACGTGAATCCGCGTTTCGACCGTAATGACGAGCTTGAGCCCAAGCCGTACCATCGGACAGGTTGAATCTTGTATACAGATGGAAGCACCAAGTATAACTGCCCATTCCCGGACGGAGTGTATAAAGGAATAGATTGCGAAAGGAATATTGCAGCACTTATAATTATGATTTCCCTCTCTCATTTTCTTTGTATGCACTAAATGAACATTTTATCTTACTCCCAATCTTATCTGTAGTGTGAGCTTTCGATGCGCATTGAGTGTGCTAACCATAAGTTATTGGTAGTCGAAAGCAGAAGTTTTGAGAGAAACAGGCAGCTTTGCTTGAGCGACGTCTCCTTAATAATGTTACAGAAATTCATGATGAGGTTACTAGTTTTTTATCCATCATTTACAGCGTTCTCCCTACCCTCTGTCTTTGCATATTTTCCCTGTGATCCAAGAGACTGAGACTGTCATGATGACACCAGTACCAAGACATTCTATCAGTGACAAAAAGTATCAGGTTCGGTTATTGAACTTACTTCGGGAAAACGTGCTACCTGATTTTACGATGAGTACGCGACGTGGGTTGCACATGCTCCGAGCAGTTTGGCGGCTTTTTATCAGACTTTATGAAAACTGTTCACTCTTACACAGTTAGCAATAGCCGTGGTGGCGACATAATTCACTCCCTGTTCGGCTCATTAGCAGTTCGATAATGAATTCCATCCTACATGCAGCAGCAGACGGAGCAGTATAAAGGAACGGTAACCAAGAAATCCTTCAAACAATGATGCACTTTTTGTTGTGCCTCTTACTTTATCCCCAATGTGATAGTAATGAAAAAAATCAGTATTACCGGCAACACCAGTTGCATTTTTATTCGCAAGAATAGCTGTTGACAACCCGTGGCATTAGTAGTCTCGATGAAATGCTGGTTTGATACGAAATGGCTTGCACTGTCCAATTTCTGCCAATACATTGTTTGATCATATAGCGTGTGCGGAACCTCGTTCATATTGTTACTGACCATCAATTCTTGTAGGTACGAATACATAGACGCCAAGCAGTACGACCATGCAAAACAAGATTCACGCATCCTTGGCCGATGTTTTGACTCTGCAAGTGGACACTAATTACAGGTAACGGTAAAGCCATCCATGCGGAAAAAATGAGAGGAAATAGTTACGGATCCGCGAATAAACAACTGTACTCTATTAGTTACAGGTACAGCTTTAGAAGCTGGTGTCGTAGTGTCATATGTAAGCCTGACGT
Source organism: Pseudobourletiella spinata (assembly GCA_009870155.1). Taxonomy (NCBI): domain Eukaryota; kingdom Metazoa; phylum Arthropoda; class Collembola; order Symphypleona; family Bourletiellidae; genus Pseudobourletiella; species Pseudobourletiella spinata. The sequence continues at coordinate 73,773 of WJFA01000046.1, read as the reverse complement.
ACCTCTCATTACCACAGCATTCGTGTAATAGCAACATGTGGTTGCTTTTGCTGGTCATTCAGTGGGTTCTGTGAAAGTGAATCTGCAGCTGAGATAAAAAGAGAGCAGGCTTTACAAAACCTCGAAATCCAGATTAGAACCCGCGCAGCGAGTGAAGGTTAAAAAATTAGGGTAACAAAGTTTAATGAAAGCTTGTAGCAGCTTGATGCAAGTTTTTGGTACTCTATTGTGTTTGCGTGTGCCTATGCTGCCCTGAGTGGGAATTATTGATTAAGAGGGAGGAATAATGAAAAGATAATGAAGGTTAGCCTTTTGCTGGGAATAACACATCATTCTGCTCCTATTTTCACTCTCAGTTGCTCATCCCCGGGGATTATTCGCAGAGAGTGCCACTCTGACTTCCCCTTATCATTCCCTCCCGCAGGGGGCACTTCGTGACTCCAACTGTCTATTCTCTCCGACCCTTCCTATTGTCTTCCCCATTACACACGAGTCCGCAATACCACTGGAAGAAAGAGCTGACTGTCATCCGCATTTACTCAACATAAATCATCAACCGTCCATTCATTCATACCATATTTAATAAATAAAATCCCACCCAAGAAACATTTCAAATCCACGTCGGTGTCGCCAACGACCGTTACTTCCCAAAAGGCAACCTTCCATACTGCTCCCGTACTTTCAGTACATATGTAGTCAGGGCTATAGACGATCGGGGCACAAGTCGAAAGAGGCGACAATTTTCTCAGGATCACTTTCACAGCAGCTACTCATGCCGTAATTCTCCCAACAATTGTCCTTCTCCGGTCGCCCGTCATTCCAGTGTCTTCTTCTTCCTCCAATTTGCTTTATGGCGAAAGCTCATAGTGCTCTCACATGGAGCCACTACTGCATCTATATTGTGTATCATGAACGGTATGCTTCTGTTGCTACTGTCGTACACCACGTTGTGGTGAAGGAAATTTTTTGGGCCATCATTATCATCGCTCATTTCATTCCCATCACTGCCAGAGGATATGTGAGTTGTAACTTGGTGTGCTTCTTCTAATAACATAAATTGAGACTGAAGGGAGTTTTAAAAAAATCTGTACATATTTTACGGTCCAAATGGACCTCACCCAGCCTCCTGCAGTCCACCAATATTCTTCACTTCACTCCTGCTCTTGGCGTGACGGAGAAAAAAGCTTTCTCTCCCTCTCCCTGATGGTGTGTCCCCGTTTAACAATTTCTGCGTGTAATATAAAGTGCGGGGTGAGAATGATGGACATCAAGCAATATGAAAAGCATACGAAATTCGTGTAAGTCTGTCTCTCGCTCTCTTTCTGTGCCTGTGTGTGAGCTCTTTTTACACTTAGAAGGGATAAGCCGGAGTGTTTTAACGGGGAGAAAGGGCTATTCATAATGGTAGCAATCCATGCGACATTGCCATTGTCACACTCGAAAAGAGTCCATTTCAAACATTTGCTCTGCATTCATTCATACCACTCAAATAGTTTGTTTGACTCTTTCCTCCTCATCTTCCTCTTCCTCTCACGTCCTTGCAGGCCAAGCTGTGTGTGCACCACTTGGAGTTTTATTAGCAGACTTGAAATCAACTTTATAAAATGAGATCATTTTGACTTTTCAATCCGCCCGCCCCTCTCGGGTATGCATTATATTTTATTAGGTTGAGACCGTGTCCATCCGCAGAAGTACATATCACGGCCGCTACCACCACCCTCGTCGTCCGCCTGCATTCAAGAGGAGCCCGAGCTCTAAAGCCTTTTATTCCCGACCCCAGTGCACATTTGAGAAGCCACGCAATTCGGTTTCTGCCGCAGCAATATTGCTTCCGTGTTCCATGCTGTATAGCTACAAGCATAAATTTTTTTGGTTTCGCTTTAAAATCCTACTACAGGAGCCGCTTGTTCATGCGAGTAGGCTGCGGTACGGGGAGCATATGGAATATGTACAGAACCGTCAGTCTAGATGAGGTAGAGCCGGTTCCACCGTATCAAGAAATAGAAATGTAAAATTCAATAATTTACCCAGCCGTTTGCACCCCAGCTGTTGAAAGTGAAAAGGGTATGCGGTGCGGGTGTAATGTGCGGCAGACTAAGTAAAATATATGCAGTTAAAATATGCAAAATGTGAAAGGCACTGTTTGTAACACATGGCGTCTTTTAATAACGACGGAGACGAGTTTTTAATATTCTATTATTAATGTTGACACCCTCCCTTCTCTCTCTCTCTTTCTCTCTCTCTCTATCCTAGAGTCTGACTTTTAAGCTGCTCACACACATACACGCATTTAATGCTTTTCTCCATTTTCTTTATCTTCCGCTATTCAGTCGCGCATTGGCTGCGTTCTCACGTCTCCGCATCATTACTTGCTAAGATTTATGCTCTAATCTACTACTACCATCACGAAGATTATTATTATTATTTCCATGATTGTATACGCGCATGGAGCATGTGTCCGTATATGTGTCAATACATTGTACATTCCTTTCCTCTTCAAAACGCACATACGCCCTTCCTCTCAAATCTATTGCTCGACAATCTGCACAGATTCCTGTTATGAGGTTAACATTGCATATAATGGACCGAACGGGAACTCAACATCATCAAAGCTGCAACTGACTTTTATGAGATGATTCAGTAAGGACATTATGCATAATACACCCTACTGCATCGTTTATGAAAGATTTGTACGGTTGTGTGTGTGTGTGTGTAACAGCTCTTGCCTGAGGAAGGAGCTGACGACAACGGAACTGGAGTTGGAATTGGAAGAGGTACACAATTACAAGGGATTGCTTTCAAATCGGCCAATCCAATTACATACTCTACTTCTGTTTTCCTGTTCCATCACCACCGCTGCCATCGCATTATGCCTCATTTTCCTGTACTTCGAACTATGGTCACACAAACAGAGAGCCCACACAGGCAGGAGCATACAAAGAATACACATACAGACAAGGAAATACATACACACCCAAATACACACGCTCCCCTGACTGACGAGCCGGAGAAGAAAACCGGAGTTAGTGATCCAGACTACGGCTGGTGCTCTGTCTTTTATTAGCCCGAAGCTCTTTCCCGTCCCGACCTCCCCCCTCCTGTTTTCTGGTTGTTTAACTGAGTTAAAATAATGGCCAATTACTAGGTACTCCCAGCCGCGGCTGGAAAGCCCTATAGGCACTTTCCGCAAGATTTCATGCAATTTTATAACTTTTTTTGGCTTTGATAAGAGGTAAACGAGGTGACCTTTCGTGTAAAAGTTGGGATATATCCAAGTACATTAGGTGGAGCGTAATGGCTGTGGTGATGACGCAAAATGATGCGAGCGCTAGTCTCATCACGAAATCAGTGTTAGCTCGACGTAATTTTGTTGTACATGCCTATAACCAAAAGAAACGACCGTTACATAACCATTATTCTGATTCAGTTTTATGAAATCATTCAATAGCAAAAGGTAGATGGGAGATTCTGCAACAATCGTGAATCCCTCAATCATCTACAAAAAGGATATAGGAGAGTGTATTTCCAGCTCTTGATCGATTTCTAGAACCCCTGTTCCATGTTTGCAACCGCCCGTTTCTACATTCTGACACGAGTCGTTGTTGGACAAAGTCGCTAAAGTAAGCCCATATATCTGACATCCCTGAAGCTGCCGGAGCCATGTATGCGCACTAATGGAGGATGGGAGGGGGATTGATGGCAGTGGCAACGTCCCTTTTTCCCTTTGACTCCGAGTGTGGGTGCAGTGAAGTAAGGCTTGTGCGGCGAAAAACGGATTGAGGCGCCAGTAAACGATGGTTAAGAAATGGAATGTTCAACATATTTTTCTTCTTTAAGGGATCATAAAAGGAACATGCCGAAGGCAGCGATAAGCAGCCACTGACTACGGACCATGTAGTGCCACTGGTAGTCGCAGTAGTTGCACTACTTCCAGAAGAACGAAGAGATTTATTGGAAAATACAAGCCTACAGGTTCGAGATTACCTTGGGTGAAAATAGCTTGATAGAGAAACTGTGGAGCAAAAGGGAAAAGATATGCTTTGGTTTTCCCGCTACAGAATATCCCATTGTTCTACGTGCAGATGTGTATGCACTTCAGAAAGAACGGAGCAACTACTCGTGGATATTTTTTTGCATCCCTCCATACATATCCAACTGGAGAGTAATAGTGAGGGAACATATTCGTTACTGGTATCACACAGCATTCGGCTTGTTCATCTGCCCTCGCCTCTGACTTTATACATTTGCGACTATGTAATGTGAGTGTGTGTGGAGCTTACGATAATAGCATCATCTTTGTTCGCTACAACTGCAAGCTACTACGAACACCAAGTTTTCCTTTCTTTTCCCCTTAGATGGGCAGTAGTAGTAGTTGTTGAGAGTAGAAATAGGAATCCATTTTGTATCCGGGAATGGAAACACGTGAAGCGGCTTTCCCCTTGTTCCCCTGAGGAAAAAACTGTCAACTTGACTATTTGAATATCATGGAATTCCCTGTAGGAGTTCCTTTTTAATTATACATACGGATATAAATGTTTTCAATCTATCCTTATCTCTCTCGCCTAAGCCTCTCCACAATGCATACAGTCCGCGAACATTTCTATGACAATCTCTTTCTCGTCCTGACCCCTCTGACTGCTTACGCCCCTGTGAAACATGGATAGGAAATTTGCTTGTTATACGGAACGTTTACTCTCCAGCTACTCTCTGCCTCTCTGTAGCTAACTCTAATTGATCCGTAAAGCCACTTGAGTCTCTTGACTCCCCTTCTCCCTGTGTGTTTTGTGTCTGACTGTGTGTGTACATATATACACATGACCCTTAGTGAATAGGCCGTAGTACACAATGCTGCCCTTCCTGATGCTGGCACTTGGCAATTTTTTATGGCCCCCAAATCACATGTCGAGTGGAGCCAGATATGGGCAATTTTTTGACAAGGTTTTTGTTTGAAGGGGAAATCAAAGGCTGTTAATCTAGAATATTAATTCTCACAATATCTTATGCTCCTCTGCTACTGACGGCCGAGACCTTTCCGAGTAACAAACAGACATCTCTCTCTCTCCCTCTCTCTGCATGTCTAAATGCTCCTCATGAATATTATGCAAATTGTCAAGGGGCATATGAGGTTTGTAGCCAGCGGGGCCCATCCTTCCCTGTCTCTACCTCCCGCTCGCATTTGTAGTTCGTGTGTCTAACATGGTCCGTCAGTGTGTGGTGGTAGTGGTGTGCGCACTGATTAGAATTTAGCGGATCTTCTCGCGCCCTTCCCGAGGTATACTAATGCCACATGATATGGATTAAAACATGCGCGGTTTACCCCAACAACGCTGTAAGCCGTCGTCAGGAGGGATCTCCTGACATCAATCGGCAAAAATGGAATAATGTTTCAATTATGCCACTTCACAACAACAAGAACAACAACGATAACACGTGGATTCAAATGTACGCTAGAGAAATTGTACACCTTACGGCATATGAACAATGGTAAATGCTTTTTATAGTAACGCTATAGCATCATCTTAAGTTTGTCATACAGTGCACAATAATTGTAGTGATCTCGCGGTAGAGGCGGTTAGGTTCCGCTACTGTTCAGACTTACAGAGCGAGAGTACAGGCGGGAAGAAAAACGCGTGGAGGGTGCAGGCGCGATGATAAATAATAATGAAAATATACGAGCTTGAATGAAAGTAACTATGAGGAAGTGAGATCATGAGAGTGTAGTCGTAAAGTGGGGAAAAGATTCTTCTACGAATGCCGACATTTTGATAAAGTACTAGCACTTCGTGCCCTGACTCATGCACATCCACGATCCGCACACGTGAATACCCGGTCCATGTAGTGGTGGTGCTGGGGAGTAGGGGTAGTGGCATTTGTAGAAGCTGGAGTCGTGGCAGTAGTCTCAGAGAGTATGGCACTGCAGGCGTGGACGGAGTCTATAATATTCCGTTCCCGGTACTTTAACGGATAAGCCCCCGTTCTCGTGGCAAGGGTGCATTGTCTATAGAAAATGCGTCGAGGGGATCCCGACTTCAATTGACTCTTTTCCTTCTATTGGATTGAATAAAATTCTACTTTTCCACATACTTTTTCCCATTTTATTCGCATGTTGGGAATTCCTTCCGTTCCCAACTACCAATCCTCCAAATCTCTCAATCGTATCCCAATCCTACAAACCCCATCTACATACGAATACATCCAGTTGGCAAATATTTATAACGCACTGACGCGGCTAAGAAAAAAGCCGCATAGGCCCCGTCGACGTCGTCTCTCTCTTCCTCTCTCTCTCTCTCTCCTCAGACACTCACTCACCGTCAACTCTCTCGCGTCTTCCTGCATGCTCACATACACAAAATCATACTCTCTCTATCTTCATAGCAGTGTTATTCCCTCCTACCCGATATTCATTCCTACGAACATTCATGATGGTAGGAGCTTCGTACATCAACCGCGCACATGAAGGCGAGAAAACTTTACTGAGAGAGAACTTTACTGTGTTTGTGGGTTGGAATTAAGATGATCCCACCGTCTTTTCCATTCATTTCGCCGGCATGGTAAGCAGTATATTTGCCGTCTCCGAATGTATGCATGTTATCGGGACAACGCTTTCCTGTTTACAATGTGCCAACCTCAAGCTTTGTTGTCTGGCTCGTAACAAAGGGCCTCGGACGGATATCTTTGATGAGAAGCACCATGTCCATATTTTCGTGAATATGTATTCATGTGTGTGTGTATGTGTGCGTTCGGGTGTATGCTCCATGCACCATAACAAACATTTGTAACGTGTGTGTATAGTTGTGACGGTGAGGAATGAATGAGGTCTGGATATAGGAAATAAATACCTAATACGAGTTCACTTTTGGTTTAATGCTCATTAATCAGCATCCCGTTTATCGGCGTCATAATCAAATGAGTTCCTACTAGCGAAGCCAAATCAGAGCCTGTCATCGAGCCACCAGTGCACAAGGTGTGTTCACAAATCCTGTTTTTTTCACCCCTTTATTTGCTTTGCTTGTAAACAACAAGACTTCTACCATCACCAACACCACTCTATGAAACCAACCACGGTACACTGGTCCCTGACGGCCACACTACAAGTCATAATAAAATTTCCAACACTAAGTGAATGGCATTTGCATACACGACGTCTGAGAGTATATGTAGGAGTGAACATGAAGTTCCCGGGAATGAATGGTGAGGAGGGCACAGAGGGAGGATTTATGGTAAAGTAGCACCAGTGGTACATGGTAAAGCAGTGTGTAGTTGTTGGGTCATATACTCCGGGTAGGGTAAAAACAATTTATTGCACTCCAGTCCCTTTCACTCTGTAAGAATAAATCTGGTGTTCTGGCCGTACATGCAATTGAATTTCTTTCTATTTTTATGTGTACTATGGGCCGCGGCTTATTTTATTTCTCGGATCCCATCAGAGCTAGCCACACTACCTGTGGATGCTTAGTATAATACAGAATAAGTCAAAGATTCCTTGTACAGATGCTGTTCAAATGTTCGAGGTGCTTAGAGGAATCAGGACTCAGGACACGCCGAGGTGTGTGTAGAACAAATGAATCTCAGGTGAACTATTAGGTGAGTTTTTGTCGACAGGATTTAATTTCCCAAAGGTTTTTATCGTCCGTCTACTCAAGCAAATAAAATAGAGTATATGGTTACAGCATCAACATTATGGTTGTCGCGAAGGCAATTGGACGTGGTAGAAGACGACGACTAGTGAGTGCAAACAGGAACACAGTTGCATCGGTACATACACACGTCTAAACATGGTATATATACCAAAAATGGATAACACCGGTGGTGGTTGTGGCATGGCGACAGAAATAAAATTTTTAGGTCCTCCCAAAGTCCGTTCGAATATTGATAGCGCAGAAGGTCACTGTTGTAGAGAGCTGGCCAGGACAGGGCTAAAGAATGAGGTTTACAATTAATCTCTATTAATAATCTAGTATTTAATGATGGAACAGGAAGCATAATATCCCGTACGCTTCATAGTGGTCAAATTATCATGACATTCACCGTTGAAGTAAAGGATTCATTCATTAGAGGGAAGACACCTACCTGTCTATCATTAAAGTGGAGTGTGCTGAAGTATTACAATTTAGCCGTGTGCATTAACTTCCTCCTGTACACATTCCCAGCTCACGGTTTCATTAGTTCTGGTAAGATGGTGTGGCTGAGCGAAAAGCTGAAGGTAGGAACTCTCTCGAGCTTTTCATTGCCGGTGCTCCAATATTCACGCAGCCATAAGGTATGCGTGGTACTTCACAACATACGAACACGCTAACACGCTCGCGGAGGATGGAACTGTATGTGTGCACTCCGTTCAGTACAAACTCAGCTGCGCATGGAATAGTCGCTGACATTCTATGGGAGTGTTCCGTGCTCGTCGACAGACAACCGAGTTTTCTATCATCTGCTTTTCCGAGTGTAGTTCTCGTAAAAATATACCCTTCATTTCCCGCCCTGTTTGTCCCCGGTGGATTTGTAGTTTTTGATTCAAAATTCTGGTTCTGCGACGTCTATACAATCTCAAATCAAGTTGCTGCTTCATTTCAGTAGGTTGAAGTGCCCCGGTGTCGTAGCGACATTGCATAGAACGCTATCTGTTCTGTTGTAGTGTAGATCGTTCCATTCGTTTCAGGTCGTCCAGATACTTACAGCTTGCAGCTTGTGATAATTAAAAGTGTTTTAACCTGTTGCCACTTTCACTTGGTTAATTTGTAAATGTGCAGTAATGCTACGAAGCAGTAGGGTCTATGGAATGAAAAATTGAGGAGCAGCAATGGCTGTCATAAATCTGATGCTATATTTTGGCGACTACAAGTATGCAGGATAGGAATTGGAGGGGAGGCTCATGCGAACAGACCCCATGTATGTATTCCTTTGCAGGTGTCCGGGTCTCCATCCATGAGTGTCCATACCCTGCTCATTGTCAATCCAGTGGAGGGTACTATGCTCAAGTACTATGACTAAACTATGTGCAACCAAATGCCGAGGTCTACTGAATTAAACTCTGAGAGGTGCCAGACTACTGTTAGTTTCTGCTTACAAACGCTATGGGGATAGCCTCCGTCATCTCCGCACAAAAGAGTCAACACCAACATTGAGAAGAGCAAAAAATGAGCCCTCCGAAATTTCCACCCTTCCACCACGCTTGGAACGGTCGTAAATTGCTGGAACCAGATTGTATGTACTCCGGAATAGACTACATCTGCTATATCACCGTTTACCATTCCATTCAGATTCAGGGTTTTGTCATCAAAGTGCGGTCGGATTCGTTCCCGCGCATCAACGAACAAAAAAATTCTTTCCAGAACCTTCATCAATTTAAAATACATTACAGGCAATGCATTAGTCCGTCATATGGTACTATATACCGATACAACTAATAACGGGGGGAATAATGAACCAGCCAGAAGCACCGACATCTTCAATTAATTTCCCGGTTACATGGGACCTCATTGTTTGTCTGTCCACCCCAGTTACCTGCGAACACGCTTCTCTGTCCGGGATAAATTCTCCCAGACCGAAGAATACAAGAAAAATGACCGTTCAGAGAGTAACTAAAATCGAAGCCCTGCACCGACCTCAACCCACACCTTACGACAATTCTGCGTAAGAAAGTAAACAAAATTTCTATTTCAGCAAAACAATCAAAACTGATCATTACAATTAACAAAATTTTACACAATAACTTCATAAAAATGCTGCAGTGATGATTATGATAACGAGATGGTTAAAGTAGTTATGGCTTATGAAATATTGCGCTGGATTGATATTAAGAACACACTCCCTACTGATGATAACAAATGTACAAGAGCTGGTCTGACACTATGCGGCGTTCGGAACTGCTCGCTCGCCAACTGGAGCACCCATGTAACTGAGCTGGCTGAGGAAAGATGGTGGTTCATTTATTTGCCAATTTATGTAACATATTTCTTTGTTTCCCACTCGCAGCCAGGTAGCACCACCCCGCACATGCCTCCTCCTCTTCTCCAATGCAAATAAACTTTGCCTCCTCTGCACTGCTCGGCTGAGCGCCTTTAGAGCATAAAGTAACTGGCTCCCCTATGCGGTTACAGAACGTCTTACCTCCTTTACCTACACACCTACAGCGTCAGTTTCAGACTGTCAACCACTGTTAAATTGTTATTCTAATTAGATGTTACTAATATTACTACTAAAATTTAATTGTAATAATAATTCAACAATAATTTCATTCCCATAGCTTCGATATCCATCCATAATGTGCATAAAGTTTCGACAAATAGCATTACATCTTATTTCGGGAGTGACCGCGAGCGGAGGCTTTTAAGATGAAGATAAAATATTGTAATCAATTTTGTGTTCCAAATGAATTTTATTTATTGTAATTGATTGTAAGGAACAATTTCCATGACGTGTTAGTTTTGAGGAGAATAGAAAGTCTGAGCAAGTTCAACATCAATTTGTCCACTTTTCACTCTTCTGATCCCCTGTAATTTTCCACAGTTCCATTTATCTCGTCACTATCACTTGTAGATCTTGTGCAAAAAGGGTGTAAGTGAAGAGCCTAGTGGCGAATGATAGAGCACAATATCGTCCCCGGGGTGAAGATGACATTGTAGAATATATAGACAGATACAGTTGGACAGGGATTGGAAGGAAGTCCTGAGGAAATTTGACGTGTTACGAGTAGGCACGACGAAATGCTAAGCTGAGAATGAGAATAATATTTATCCTTTTACCAGCCACTTGCCTCCCTTGATTAATCAAAGTGAATCTCTCATGTTTCCGTCTCAAATTTGCCAAGTCTATTTGTCGTAAGACTGCCAGTGGTGGTGTGGAGAATTTGATGCTTTTAAAATAAGGCAAAGATTCATACAAAATAGGTGGGACATGAATAAAATGTGTATGGAATATATTTTGCCTGTGTGCATGGATCTAAGTTGAGAGGATGCAGGATTCTGGAAGCTATTTCCTACTCCAGTTTGTTTTAATGTAAGTTCTTCCAGTTCGCACGAATCGAACGTGTGGGACAAAGGGAGTTTAAAAAGGGAAGTTATTCCCATTGTCATTCTCTCTATCTTTGACTTCAGGGGTGCATGAGAGGTGGAAATGTTGCAAAATCCCTCCCATATTGAAAAAAATGCATGTGTCCGCAGAGGTTAAGAATACATGCATGTTGTCAGTCGTGGGCTATAAAGTTGGTTGTACAAAGTTGTAGTAAGCTCTGCTTCGCTAAGCATAGCACTGATGTAACAGTAATGGAAGGATATGGGTGTATTGTGAACATGGGGATAATTTTTTGAAACTTCGGTCTCTCAACTTTTACTGTACAATCGGTAAAAGATTTGTGTATGAGCTGTATGTAAGTGCTGGGAAACGTAGCACTAAACACGCTGATGTTAGCCTCCGTCTATCCCGAGAAATTGTTGGACCTTTATACGAGGCTTGTATAAGTATGGTGGAGGAAAAAATAGTGACATGGTAGTAGCGGTTGTTGTACTAGTAGGAGCAGCATTACTACTACTAGTGGTAGTAGTTGTAGTCGTGGTGGTGGAAGGAGACATAGTCATTCGGAGAGAATACAGAAGTTTCTACTTCTAACGCACGCTGGTAACCAGATAAGCCGGGAAAAGCTTTCGCAGACTTGTCGTACTCTTTCCTCCTCACACATTCATGCACACACACTAGTCTGTGTATGTTGTATTACTAGCTCCTGAGCAGCATGAGATGGTAAAAGTAGTAGTAGTAGTAGTAGTAGCAGTAGTTGATATCTGAGACTAGAGCTGGTTTTTACCGAAGTGTTTGGTGTTGAATGGGATCGACGACGTAGTCGACATAGTATGGGAGCATGTGTGTGCTGGCGTCTATATGTGTTTATGTAGTAGTAAGACATGTATGCAGCCATGTATGTTTTCCCCTTTCAGTTTACGGCTGGACGTTTTTCTCGCAGCCTCTCTCTCTCTCTTTCGCCTTCCGCTCCTGGCAAAGACGGGAGCGCGCGGAATAAAGTGTGCAGAAAAATAGGAGTTGCTCCGTGCTCTTGCCATAAAGATAAGTCGATTTTTCGATCGTCTTGCCCATTTTCCAGCATACCATGTTCTTCATCATAGTCTCCTCTCTCCTGTTTCCACTCTTTTCTGCTGCACCGACAACTTATATTAGTTCAACTTTCTCCGTTTCTGTCTCTCTAGTTCTCCCTCTGCTTTATCTGGCGAGGCTAAACAATGCTAAAGTGTCCTCCACTTTACGCGTCATTCACTCCCGTTGACGTTCCCGAAAGTCAAGCCACTACTGGACTTTCTCCTCTGGGATGTTCACGTTTGTATGTATGTACTACGAGCTTGTAATACTATATGACATATGAAGAAAGCTCACTTCTTTCACAGTCCCCGACGGACCGGAACCAAAAGTGTGGTTGGTGGATAAATCCCAGGGGTTATAGTCCCTCCTATTGTCGTCCTTATAGTAGTCCAAGGAGTATCTTATCAGTGCTCGTCGTACTATATTAATAATAATGCAGTGAGGAGAGGACGTTCGGGAGGAGGCAAAGCGGAGCGTCTGCGGTGGTGGTTGTCGTTGCTGCTGCTGTACGTAGGGGGTGAGAATAAATCTAGTGGGATGAGGCCATGGAAAACTTTTTCTCACCCCAATGGATGATAATTTTCCGTCCAATGCCCGGCGAATCTTGTTACAGCTATGTGTTGCTGCACAAGGAAGATTCGGCCCATCGCCTTCCCGTCACAAACTATCCAATGGAATTGCGAACAACAGCCATTAGCGGCCCAATCCTGTCCAAAATTTAACACGTTTCGGTTAAAACGCAGGTGGGGTAATACACGTAATGTGGTGAGCACAAATTTTTGGTCTGTGTACAAAACAACAAGATCCTAACCTTCGTACCTTCTCGGTCGTACGGGACCATTGCGTGGAAATTTCGCGATCTCTGGCGGTGCGCGACTTCATTTGCATGAAGCTTACCGCTGGAACACATCATCATTCGTGTTTATTAATTTTCGTCTGTTCAGTGCAATCTGATCATGCTTGGGCACATAAGAAATGAGCATGAGCTAGTTTTGTGGGATGAGAGAATCAAAATAAATTGCTTGCATATTGTAGGGCTCAGATTCAAATTTGTGATAATGACCTGATAATTAGAATGCGGTGTGAAATTATGGTGAAAAAAATCGACGGAGTTCAATCAATAGCTCATGATAATCTATGCAAGAGGGTAGAGCAATCTTCTTCGCGTTATCAGAAGATTGAATTTTGATGCATCCCAGAAAATAGAAAGAACTGTTCCCTCACAAAGAATTATATGGCCAGGGGGATTTGGAGAACAAAAAATGACCTGGTCTAATGCAAAGGGATTTCTGTAAAATGAGTTTGCGTGAACAAAAGGAATAACAAGCGGAGAGGGAATACACTGCTGCCCAGTTGCTTTAAGGCATCTCTCATTACTTTGACATCAAGGCGGAGGAGTGCGAAGAATTGAAACATATTGTTGATTTCTTGACGACGGGAGTCACAGCGGCATTTACTCCATCTGTCCATCAAACGTCAATAGCGCCACACATTTTTAAACGCGAGTCATAAACTCAAGCGTTGATGAAAAATGTTAAAGTACAGAATTTCTGGAAAAAAATTCAGTAAAAACGAACACCACTTTGCATCACATGCATGGGACATCATTAGAGTTGAACCCAATGACTGGAAAATGATGGCGTGCACTGGTTCATGTACTCATTCAAACTGTTTATTATCGATTTGCTTGGGCAACATGACATTAGTGGACATGTTTCCAGTGTCTGTTATACTTGACGACACGTGTGCGTGATATGTCGCTGGGCCAAGAAAAAGCTACTGGAGCAACGTGAGACAACCTGGTGCGGTCTCTGGTGAGTAGTGCCGGAGCTACTCATAGTGAGAGATGGAGCTCTGGGGAATTTCAACCTGTTCCAACTCTTTGTCGCGCGTACAATGAGATTATACTTAAGTTGTGTTGGAAAATCAAAAGAAAGTTGAAGTAGAGCGAGGTAAAAATTTTGATCCGAATAAATGTGAATTTCTGAAATGAGATGCAAAGTTTTGTTTTACTATAAAATGATTCCGCCTTAGACTATCCTCACATGTTCATGTGAAATTCTGTTTAAATATTTGGGGGAAGAAGCGACAGTTTATTTTCCCACTACGTAAATATTACTCAGACGCACTACCGTGACTTTCCAAAATTTTTATAATTCTGAAAATAATGTGTGTAATTTCTATACCTGAACAAACTGGCTGGAGTTATGATCTGAAAATTTTGAAAAAATTTAAAATCTTCAGTCTGTAAGAAAATCCAGACAAAACTGCTTAAATTCTTATCACTTCACACAATTTTATAATTCGATCAAATTTCTACACGGAAAATTGAAATAAAATAGGGAGGAGGAGGGAACTCTACTATGGTTTTGACGTTGATTTTTTTAGAGCGTGTGGCAGTAGAGTGTGGAGGAGCTTGAATTCTGGTCCCACTCCCCCTTCAAATGACAGTTTGTATGAGAGAGCGAGAGGAGGTGGAGAGGATGGAAGTTCTCTCTCTCTCTCGCTCGCTTTGTGAGTGAATATATGTGTGAGGGGCGAGGGAGAGGCTGTGTATGGGTTGTACACACATGCACAGCATGTCGGTTACCACGTCGGAGAGTGGGAAAACATTGAGTGTGTAGGGTGAGACTGGTGGTAGGAAAAAGGAAGGAACCAAGTGTTTTTGAGGGTGGAGGTATATGTTTTTCGAAGGATTTATGAGGAGGAGATCATGTGTAAGTCGATAAGAGAAGTGTTATTGATTGACATGTAAAGTGAGGGATGGCAGGGAAATACATGGGTTGTACAAGGGTTGTAACAAAAGGAGCATAACCATCGCGATGTATCAGTAAGGAGAGGAGGCGGGTCGACGCTCAGCCAACCACTATGACGCCGCTGGCGGGGAGAAAAATCTAACCGAAACTCAAGTTCCCCAGAGAAAAAGTCGATCCCCCATGCTCCCCTACGTTATTGTCCACAAGACATGATTATGATTGGCCAAACCCTGCAAATGCTTGTTACCACCATTAGCATTTAGCATTCGACCCGACAGTAGTAACACTGGTAGTGCTTGTCCTAACGACTCCAAAAACTCCTCCAAACTCCAACCAAACATTATGGACAACACAGACACACACTCACTCACACACAGGTAAGCACATAGCCTGACACATGTACAACTTACACACGACGACTACTAGTACAACAACAAACTACTTGGAACATAGCTCTCCTCTCCTCGTAGACATACATCATGTGACTGAATGACTACAAATACAGACAATCCGCTTCCACACTTTGACCTCTCATCATCATCATCATTATCACTTATCATACTCACCTTTTACACCGAGTTGGACGAGTTCTTCCTAAGCCTTCATTTCTCATTTCCACTTGCCCAAGTAGCCAGCAACATTTCATCCTGATTCCTCAATTCTCAGTGTACTCATTACTTTCATCATAGTCACCACGACTTCGAACAAGACCGCCAGCGCCGTCATCACCATCAACATTCTTAAAACTAGTACGGCCGTCCCTCATCATCATCAGGAACAGTCACCACATCAACTCAAATCGTCCAGTAATAATTTCTTCATTTTCAGAACGAGCTCAACTCTAAGATTTTTCCTCGCCGCCTACTGGACTCTGGTTTTTTCCCTCCCGGCAAATATAAGTGCAAGTGATTACAAAAGTTTCAAATCCATTTCCTCATCCTGTGGTGGTTTTTGTGTACTGTGGTGAGAAAGAAAAACATTTTAAACTTAACTGTGAAACCCCAAAAAATATCAAGTTAATGAAACGGTTAACTCTAAAACTAAATCTCGTGGTTTTTTTCCATACACACGGAGCAGTGCGCTGTAAAATCTATTTCCCTTGAATTTTTTGTACGTTACAAAATTATTACCGGACGAAATTACGCGGTGGTTATGTCAGCATAAAAAGTCACATCACCTCTTACTGTTTTCCAGCTGAAGACTTGTACGGAAATATTCGTTAAGCTTAACGAGTGCTCTGCAGTGCGTTTTGAAAATTTTGAGTGAAAAGACAGTCTGTGGCGGACGGGGAAAATATTAATAGACATTTATTCTGTGTTGCACTGATCCATGCACGAGCAATTGAGACTTTTAAGAGTGTCACCATTGAAAACTCTCCTCTGTCTCTTTCTGTAAAGTGGAGTGGATTGATTTACCTTTACCTTAAGTACGCGTATAGCCATGGTTGTCAGTCAAAGTTAGTGTGACAACTTATTGTTGTTGTTGTTGTCACCGTCGTCGTCGTGGCGGGTGCGGGCAGATTTGGAAATTTGAGCCAGGAGATCTCATCACCACCTCGCA
The DNA here is from genome assembly GCA_009870155.1 of Pseudobourletiella spinata. Classification (NCBI taxonomy): domain Eukaryota; kingdom Metazoa; phylum Arthropoda; class Collembola; order Symphypleona; family Bourletiellidae; genus Pseudobourletiella; species Pseudobourletiella spinata. The sequence goes on along the minus strand of WJFA01000046.1, from coordinate 57,376 downwards.
CTTCGCTTCCATGTTATTTTTCCCTCCTCGGTGTTCTCTTACATAGGTGGTCCCCGACACGGGAGTTCAATTACTACTTGTTATAGTCAATTTTTACAAAACGGACAGCAGCCGTCTTCACACTGCTGTTGTTGTCTTCACCTACTCGTCGCCTGTATACGAAAAGACCGTATTGGTTCCTGTCTAAAATAAGTCTTCACGTGCAAATTGATTATTCTTATAGACTTTCGAAAACCCCTCTTATTCGTCGTGCAAGAGTAACATTTATCGTAATTACCAAGTTTCTCAAACCGTCGGCATCTTTCAGTACGTCATCCTCATCTCATCAACATCATCATGAACGTAAGTCATTTTCCGAGCGTGTGAGTAATACAGTGTTGCATTTACGTCCTAAAATAAGCGCACGTGGAGTATATACGTTGGGTATTCGAGATGAAAAAAAGTAACAAGAGCGCGGTTATCTGTCACCCCGTGTTTCTTTCTGGTTCATGAGGGACCAGGGCGAGGGAGTGTTCTTGTTTTTGTCATTGTATACGTACCCGACGTCGTTGTTGGTGCTGTTGATGATGATGATCCTCCCTACCACTGCTGACTGTTGTCGTCGCTGTATACTGCTACTTCCACTGAAAGTGGAATCCGCTCGTTGCCATTGTCATCGTTGTTGTAGTAACAAATGGGAACTAACGGAAGGATAAAGTAAATTGTACTCTCGCCAGCAGCTAGTCCGACAAAGACAGAGGGGACAGACTTTTTAATTCCTATATAGCTTGGGAAATATAGTATGTTCGCAGGTTTGCAATTATTATTGTAATTACTGATAAAAAGGAAGTATTGAGACATCAGGCTGTGGTGTTGACTCGTATGTATTAATTTCTACGAGTTTCTTCCCGGCTTACTGACACTACTACTAACTACTACTAAAGCTATAGCTGTTCCGTCGCCTGTTGACGAGGAGGACGGAGATGACGTTACAAAAGAGGAAAATATCCATTTCCTGCTATATGCCTATTTTGTAGGAAGGATTTGCAGGTGTGTAGGTTTGTATTTGTGTACGGGCGTAGGTGCATTCCCGCTCTCACTTCGTGTGAGAATAAGCAGCAGTAACCTTTTCCGCCCTCACTTTTCTTGACAGTAATGTGGCGTGTACATGTGCCGCATGATAAGGATGTAAATGTTTTGTGGGCATTCGGCATGCTATGGGAGGCTAACTCTTTCTGGAGTATATAGTTGATAATGTAGAGAAGGAGGATTGTTTTTCGCCGTGTTGCGATGATTAAGACCTTTGTTAATTTTTTCTCGTTGTTGGAGGCATATAATGCGCGTCAAAACATGTTTTCTGTATTTGTTAGCAAAATAACGCTCATGATTTATCAGATAAGGACTTAACAATGCATGTGTCATGGTGCGCGGGGAGCTATGAAGGGCTTCCATGAGGAGATGGAACATCTACTCTCAAATATATGTATATTCGGAAATCCGCTGGAATGGATGATAAGCGTGGAGTGAGGCCTTGGTGGTACAGTGAAGGATCATGGAAAGGAGTTAAGGGTTTATGTTTAGAGAATCGGTGGTGGGAGGAGGGGTGGTAGCAGCAGCATTAGGAAAGCAAATATTTTGCGTACTGAATGCCTCCACGGTTCATTTGTGTGTGGCGGAAAACTTGGCAGGAATAGGCTTTCCGCTAAAAAATATTTTTTCCCGGTGCTAATCATGCAATGTGTCTCTTGATTTTTCCCAGGGTGGAAGTGAAAAGAGTGAGGATGGAGGTGGTTCGTCGCCAGGAACGAGTCCGGCGGGCGGTTGTCCGTCCTGCCGCCAGTTATTGTGTTCATGTGTAAAGTCTTCAGCGGGTTTACTAAATTATCAGAGATTGGCATCATCAGTCCCATCTTTGGTCTACCACGGTGGATCCAATCACAATCCCAATAGTCCCTATTCTCCGGAGCAAGTCGCTTATTTGGCGGCTGCAGCCGCTGCTGCGGAACACTCGGCTCTCTACGCTGTCGCTGTAAGTTCATCTTGTCCTCATTATAATATATAGTACTAGTTTTAGTGGGGGATAAGTACATATTCGTGACGAAGGCAGGACGTCACTTTACATCCGTGTGTATGTACCTGTATGCGTATGAATAAATATTGTTTTTTTCCACCTTGAATAATATTAAAATCCCCAACGGTCATGTGTGTCCTGTCGCCAAGTTTACTATGGTCAAGAATATCATATGTTAAGTGTGATACGAACTCAGAGTCTTTTCAATGATGGCTTCGATGGTTCACGATCTAATGCATTCTTCCCATCATCCCGTTTTGCTCCCTCGAGCAGAGGGCTCTTGAAAGTGGAGGTGGAAATTTTGTTTTTGGCGGTTAAATGTATGAGTAATCTGACTCACTGAGTTCATACAACCATACAGTGTGAGCATGCGGACGGGCCTCGTCATTAATTATGTTCCTTGGTAACTGAGCTTAACCCTATTCCTTATTATTGATATACACTAAAAGGTCGCATAGTTGTATCAGAGCATCTTGGTGGAGGTTTGCTGGAATAATTTGAAGACTGTGAGCAACTATGACAGTGACAATGTATGCATAAATCATTCCTGTTCTCATCATGCTCATATACCCAGCATACTCATGTTGGGTGTATATGTGTGTGAAATGGTCATAAAGGTGACAATGGTATGGCGGGTAATAAGAAGAGGAAGCCGTGGTGGTGCTATGGTGTATAGAGCCGGTCGCATTATCTCACTGTGGTTTTCGAGGGTAATGGATACCACAGTAGGCTACCTCCACGTGACGGCCCAGGCGAAATCAAACACAAGCCGCACTAGTGGCAATCTTAATTAGGGGTTGTCAAGTTTTTCAAGGTGAATGAGAAGTATTGTCGTGAAGCGACAATTTTAATCAGTTTCTCACACCGTATGATGAGGAGAATTCTCATCAAAATTAATTAAAAATAATGGGGAATAAGACAGATTGCATGCCTTCGGATGTGCGTGCATACACTTTACCTGATGCTCCTTAGCATGCTTATCAGGTGGCTAGTGTGGGTTGTGGTGGTAGTAGTGGAAGTCGTACCACAGTGTGCTTACTTAGTATACACGCATATGTATGCTCTCTGTGGCGTTTTGTGTACATTATAATAGTAATCATCATCGTGATATTTGGGAAAGCGAGGAGGAAAAGGCATGGCGAGCTGGCTGATGCACTACATACTATCAGTACCGTCATCATAATCCTTCTCATCATCTTCATCATCGTGCCAGCTAGCACATCGATAATTAAAAGTGCCGGTTTTTTCATGCTTTTCAAATGTTGTAATTGTATCATTGCCCTATGCATAACAAAATGGAATTAAATGGGTGTACACGTTGTAACACGCTCTTTGCAATGTTCACGTAGTTGGAAACACATTTTATATTTCATCATAACAAGAACATTCACGTCTTCAGTCCTCTCTTCTTTCGACTTGTAGGAGGTTGAGTATGGGTTTGCGTGCGTTCATATGTTTGGATAGATGTTGGTGTGTGTGTGCCCGTATGTGTATACAGCGAGGGTATGAGTTGCCGAGGTAGAAGAAACCTACGGAGGAGAGAATAAATGCAGTAAAATAATATGCATCTGTGGACGGACGTTACGATTCAGAGTGCATACGTAAAGATGGAGATAACGTATTATCAGAAGAAGACGATCTTGTATTACCGGTTTCACTTGTTTTACACCGTCTCGCGTCACCCCTCCAAGGATTATAACTTCGGAGCCACTTACTTCTTGACGGAGCTAATCCCACAGTTTCCGTCCTATCCATGACAGGACCTAACGACTAGCCATGAAAATGTGTATATGAAGTGAGTGAGAGAGAAAGACATAGAGCTTACAGCTATGCACTTAAACTTGACTGTCCATTAGACTTGGTGCGGCCTGCAGACATGTGTATATATGTATTAGAATCAGAAAATGATGCAGTCGTATGGTTACCGCAGTTGTGGTGTGGTACCCGATATATAGTAGTTATATAGCGAACCCTCGTTGTTCCTCTTGGTGTGGTGTTTGTTGCTGATGTTTGGATACTTAAACAAGAGGTGGATTTATGTTCCTATCGAATCGTACATAGACAGGCTGTACAAAGTCACTTAACACAACTACATCCATTACACATTACTTTTATTGTAGGTATTATTATTACGATGCAATGAGTAGGGAGGGAAGTTAGCCAAACCAGTTCATCTAACAACGTTGTTTATTTAACGAAACAATCTTCGCATTAATAACATGAAATTATTCTCGCAGTTGATTCCTGAAGCTGCACTTGCAAAATTAATCTGGAGGGGGACGGGGGCGTTTTGTTACCTTTTATAGAGGTACGTATGTGAATGTGTATGCATGAAGGTTGCTCGAATACGGAGCCCGAACTCGCATGCCCGATCGGGTATATGAACACATACATCAAGTACTCTCATTGCATTTACCTTTCTTTGAAATCCATTTCGGATGTAATTTTTACTATCAGCAGTCCTTATCTCCCTTTTAGTCTCGCATACATTTATTGAGTTCAGATTCGGGACGAGAATTTACGTGAACTTTGCCTTGTGTGAATGCTTACTTTTGCTACTTCCAGTCGCTGTTTCCTCAACTGCTACTTCCACTGCCACTACAACTACTACAACCGACAACTACTTACTGCTATGCTACCACAACATGCAATTATACGCACTACTCCTCCAACGGTGTGTCGTTTCACCGTGGTATTAGTTAAAGCTGCTGCATATAGAAGCCAATGAAGAATGTTTTTCGCCCGACTGCGTCCACTTACTTAAACTACCTGAACGTGCTCATACTCTCTCAAGTATGGAGTAGTGGTGAGTTTTTGTTCGGTGGTTGTGGTGGGTGCTTTAAAGTCGCGGATTAGAATATATTTGCTCGGAGCCTTAACGGGTGACTACACTCTCAATGTTTGTCTTGATAAGTCGTTGTGAGTTGACGGACTGGTACCACTTCCACAACAACAACTTACTACTGCAACTACTACTATATTCAACTGCCATTATGACTCTTGGACTTTTCCCTCGCTCCTACCCCTGCTCCAAAGCCTTTTATTTCGGAGAGTAGCAAGCCTAGATCTCTCACAATTGATATTAGATACATTTAAGTGGATAAATTGGAATGACGATGGGGAGAGAAAACGAGCGAGTAATGGTAAGTAGTAGGAGTTGTACTTGTGAGAACGTGTATGTGTGTGTGTGTGTGTTTGTGCCTGCGAGGAGGTGAGTATACCTAAAAATTAGCCTGTTATGTAAACGGGTGTGCGTGTCGTAATTGCTGTTTCACAGAGGACGGGAAGTTCACTTTTGAATTGGTATGCAGTGCATTGCATACAAAGTAGAAATTTATTCCGCAGCACCTGACATTATTGGTCACCCGAGCTCATAAACGCAATTGAGTGGAGCATAGTGGACCCGTAGTGAGTGCGTCTCCGATTGCCACTACTATACGTATACTTCAACTATTACTACTATTACATGGCACTGCAATACCGCTGGTGAAAGGAAAAATCGCCAACATTCCTTCCGTCCCTGTATGTACGCTCAATTTGGACGGCAAATGACGACGGGCCGTCGTCCGTCCACACCAAATAAGTTAGCCGCTCTGTCGTCGCGCCTGCCCACGTGTTTATTAATAGATAGTCTGGACAACTCGCCTGTCAGGGTATGACCCAGCTAGAAAAATTAACATCAGATGGTGTTGCCTTAAAGAGCCGATGTATTGCAATGCTCGGGGACTCCTCCTTGGACTCGGTAGGGACTGGAAATCTGTGGAGCCCCCTGTTATATAGTTTATGCATAGACCGGGATAGTTTATCCACATAAATGAGCGCACGGCAAAGTATTCCACGAGCTGCCCCCCTTTCATATTTTTTCTGCCCTTAAAAAGTCTAAGAAAGGTTGTGTCGGTTGGTCCTAACCGCCGCAACACAGATACACGCCTACATATTCACACATGAGCACAAACACACACGCACATGAGCCTTAGTCAAAGGATGCGGAGATAAAGATGTGTGGAATGAGAAAAAAATCAAAACGGGCTGAACCTCATGGAGTTAGAGTGGTGCGTATAAATACGCCCCATGACAGGGACCAGTAGCTGAAAGAAATAAATTACTCTTGGGCTTGATCCTCTCACAGAGAGAGAGAGAGAGAGTGAGCGATTGAGCGAGCGAACGAGTGAGAGGACGTGAGAGTGGGGGAGAGTGAGGGAGGACGCTAATACTCAAAATATTAGGTGAAGGTTATTTATTGGTTGAAAAATGCGGGATAAGTAATGGAATGGCAGGAGCTAATTATTTCACCGAGAGTCAATATTTTGACAACGGAGAACTCACTCAGCCATCCTTTAAAAGCCAAGGGTAAAAGAATGTGGAAGGCCCCTATGCCTGTGCATGGGTGAATGTATGATGTATAATAATAGTAAGAAACACCACCACGGATCCTCCTACGGATGTGCCATTTGCTACAACTTACTTACGCATAGGAAATACTAGCTATTATAATTGTACCTTGACGACCGTCTGCACATGCCTGTATTATAGGCTGTACGAACCACGCAGCCCGTTGCACAGCCTTGTTCTTGTCTCGTTCCAGGTTAAGTCCGAACTCCCACTCGGGTGATCAGGGAATTTGCAGTTGGTTCCCAGTAGAAAGATCTAAGCGTGGCGTGAGTGTAATCTGGTTGGTCATGATGACGAAGCGATGGCTGAACGGGAAACGATATTTGCCTCTTGATCGTTATCAGCAGTGATGCCGAACAAAATCTAGTGGTGGCATTGAAAATCTCTGCTCCTTCATGCAGTTTATATATTTCCTCGTTAAGGTTTCGTGCACATTCTACCGTTCGACTCCTGGGTCCACCATATACTACTCACTCGTTCCTCCTTCCTCGGAGCTACGTCGGTCAGAAGGCACGATATAAGGAGGAAAAGTTGAATTTGAACATGGAAAAATTGCGATTCAAAGTATGAGATGGGGTCCAGAGGGCAGTAAACATAAAAAGGGTCAGCTTGTTGGGTTTGAATGTGTAAGTGCATGTGTAAACCATCAGAATTACCCGCCTTCCTACTTTTCCACCATTTTATGCCGTCACGTCGCACACGGATACTCCAGCTGGGGGACACAGCCACAAATAATATTATACTACATGCAACTGACGCAATATTTTCGTACATGGTCACTTACAGGCGGTCTGGGACGGACAGTAGGTAGTCGCAAAAGCAGTAGTAGTATTCTTATTAGTAGTAGTAGGAGTAGTAGTAGTAGTAGCAGCAGCAGCAGCAGTCATAGTAGCAGTGTAGCACAGAGCCATGATATGGCGCGAATGCCTTTGATCTCCCTGGGGACTTGGGGGTTACACGCAATTTTTCATGAGAGTCTTCTTCGTATTAGACTGTTTAAACCATGAAAAATGACCGCTTTTGACATTCGTGGAAAAGAACAAGAGTGATGGGAAACGGGTGAGTCAAGACAAAGTTGTGAATTAGACTTATGAGTGTAATGTGGGAGCTGGGAGAGTTGTGAGGGCATGTTGACTACACGAAATCGATTCGAAAATTATAGGAAGCGAACCCAAAGCAGGAACACGCAAAGAAATGGTTTCGCGTGAACCGGGTTTTCAGTAGCTCAGACTATATAATATTTTCATGTAGTAACGGAGTATAGTAGCAACTCCGCTCCCACTCCACACTACACAAACTGTTTATGTGTAACGTGTGAGCACGATGAAGTATAAAGTGAACGAGGTTCCGGTGATTGGGGTGTTTTCCGTGTGTCCGATTACCAGAGCCGTCGAGTATACTTAATAATAATAATAATACAAAGTGGAGATACCGAGGTAGAGAGAGAGGGAGAAAAGGAAGAAATTAATACAGTAACTTTAGTTTAACTCGTAAACCAAGGTATTCATTGAAATTAATCGTGTGTGTTTCCCTCGTACGTCTACCACACAAATACATATTACATCATATGATATGCATCCCCTGCGTGGAGTGAAGAAGGAGAAAACATATCCACCCTCTTACGGGTCACGTAGATATACTTATGCACCTGGGATGGCCATGCAAACCCTTTCCTTCTCCCAAAACTGGAGGACCACGCATGCCACCGCACCACACACACAAAAACACGTACACACAACATACATTACTGCACAGTTGCTACCCTCGTTCATCCCATGCAGGGGCATTTATTTGGTCCACTCCAATGTTCCGTTGTTCTCTCGCTCAACAAGCTATAACGTTGATGTGCCTCACATGTAACACGCACAGTCACTCATAGAATGTTGTTTGGAAGCCCCTAGGACATTCTGTACACACATCAGACTCATTTTCTTCTCTCTCCCTCCCTTTCCTCTCCCGACTTAATTCTACTAGCACAGATATATTTTTACTGTAACGGCCGGAACATTAAAATAATATCCGAATGGGGCTCAAATTTTCATTAATCCTTGAGCTTGGGCTAATGAGACACGGCTGCGGCCGGTCAAATGACGGCAGAGTTTGTATGTGCTAAATAATAGCAGCCCCCAACATTCCAAGCTGCCAATTACCCTAAATAAGTAATTTTCTCATATCCTTTTTTCATTAGCATCTTTCTAGGGGCGACAAGAGTCGGGCTTGGCCTTAAACCATTAGTGTCTTCCGGTTGTTACTTGGAAGGGGGAAATGATGACGGGGAAGGACCCGAAGGAACTTACGGTTTGCGTATGTGTGTTCGCGCCTGTGTGTGACAAATCGTATCGATTCTAACTTGTTAAAAAGCCAGATGTGGGCCTCCATGTAGTGTATAGTTGGCCAATGAGATTTTTTCCCGAGCCTTTTGAGGAAGTTGGCGAAGATGTTCATGTAAAACTCAAGGGGTGGCTCAAGGTGGCTCGGGAAACAGGTTGCTATATAGGGTGTAAACCCAGTGTCGTCCCAAGCCCCATCCATGTATTGTGTGAAACAATTTGTGATTTAATGAAAAAGGGCACAAATTCCCGTTGTATATGCTTGAACTTTTTTGTGTCTTTTCTTTTTTTGTAGGGTGGAGGATTGTCCGATGTGAAAGAAGGAGGATTGGGTCCGAGTAGTTGGGGTTATCCCTCCGTGTATCATCCTTACGACCCGGGATTTGCGGCTGCTGCCGCCGCCGCGGCTGCTGCCTACCCTTTCAACGGGTAAGAAAACTTTGATTATGATCGATCGCCTTCTCCTCTCCGCCTCTTCCTCCCCCTCTCCTCCACCGCGGCCGTCTCGCCCTTCTCCGAGAGGAGAGAGTGGTCACAATTCGGTTATGCAGACATTATTAACTGTCATGCGGCCATCCTTTCTTTCAACAAACTTAGCTCTCGTGTGATAAAATATCAACTCCTGCACCCTAGCATGCCGTCCCCTCCTGCAGTATTGTATTAGTAGTGTTATTACCACACTCCCAGCCTTCCAGTCACTTGGACGACTGCTACTACTGGTGTGTGAGTGGAAGTGTGAGTGTGCGAGCCACAGATTTACACCACAGGCTCCCCCGTCCCTGTCCCGTCCGACATAATTATGATCAATGGATCTTTTATTTCTAATTCTCTCCCCCAATCCTCTTCCCCTACCCTCCCACACTCTTGTGGTCTCGAGGTCCAAGTATTATAGTCCTTCTGGTCATTGCGCTACTCTCAAGTCCTCTCTCTCTCTAACCATAATTCAATGTGCGTTACGGAGGAGCAGAGGTGGATGGGAAGAGGCTACCGAGTGATTGGGACAATGCAGTGTGAAATGGGTGTATAGAGTCAGGAAGCTGACATAGCAACTGTGTTTAAAGTGCTATGATGATGCTCTGAGGGTGTAAATTGAGCTTAAGGGGAACTCCATGGTCCGGCCGTGGACGTTTTTAGGAGAAGCATGTGGGATTACTTCGTGGCACAGACAGACAGACACTCACACTTTTCCACCAGCAGCGGTTAGTAGTAGTAATAATGACCCTAGTTTTTCAAATTCGAAGGGCCCCGCTTCATGTGCATATGTAACTCTCGGTGAGTGTATACGTCCGCTCCGCCTTTCGTGTACACGCTCCTCAAAGATGTACTTTTGTGGTGGGAAGGCATTCCCTCGCCCGTCATGTTTTGGTTTAAGGCTCAGCCTGAGTGAGTAAGAGACTGACTGAGAGGGAGAAACGTGTCCGGAGAGGAGTGTGTTTGTAAGTGAAACCTCAATGTAAAATGGTAATTAGGCGTCCTATGGAAAGGAAAACTACGGAGGGACTGCAGTTAAGAAAATGAATGTGTGGGTTAGTGATGGAATTCCTCACTTGAGTGATTTATTCTTGGGGGGAACCTTAAAATAGCAAAGCTGAGAATTTGTTTGCCAAATAATGTTAGTCTAAGGCATACCGTGGGTACGTTACAAGTGTACGACACTTCATCCATATGTAACCCAGGATTTTGGACAGGGTCCTAATTGGTTCAATCGACTGAGTACCCTATATTATACTGCCCATACATATACCGGCATATTGCGACATTTCCTTACACCCGTTCCATTTACTACGTCGTCATCATCATTATCATCAACAGCAAACAACAACAGCATCGCCATACTGCGGCTTAAATTGTAGCAAACAATACCCTTCCGGAACCTTATGTAGGAATAGTGACCACAATTTTGACTCGTCGCGCCCACAATAGACGGCCTAATCACTCATTGCCCTCCCCTTCCTCTCCTTTTGAGAGGGATCTGGGGAGAGAGCGAGAGAGAGAGAGCGATTTTGCCGGTAGAACTCCAGACTCAGAACATGGATAAATTGACCCTTGGCAAAGTTTGCACGGAGGACTGAGTTATTTAGATCTTACAGGAAGGTATGATTAATACCCCTGGATTCTTCCACCTTCTTCCCTCGAAACACACGTTAGTATTCTTCCATCCAGGGAAAATCGGATTTTGGTGAGTGGTTTTAGCAGTGTGGCTATGGGATTCGTACGTACATGCGTGAGTGAGAATATCGATATTAATCTCTGTTTATGTGTATGTGTATAATTGTATTTATGTCCTTGAGAGAGAGAAAGAGCTCCTGCGTGGTTGGGTAAAAGCTGTGGGGGAAAGAATGGTTTTGATTGTGATTGATCCAGTCCCGCGGGCCCATGACAGCTCAAGGTGTGATTCACGTTGGCAAGTATGACTTTAACAAATTATAAATAAAATTAACAGATTTTCAAAAGGAGGGACCCGAAGTGGTAGCATCGCTGTGGGAGCAACACATGCTTTCCGGCTCCCATAGTGCCTGTACACCTACAATATTCTTCCTTTGCTCACGTTCACGTCGATCTTAAAAAGCTCTGCAGTACTGTCTCAGCTCAGCCCCAACATGTACAAGGTGTGTACATATATGATGTATGAGTTAGACAAAGGGCTGACATTAAGAAAACCTAAGTGCTTGTATGTAGTATTTCCTGGAGGAGAGAGAACGATATATATATGTATATATATATATACACATTGAAATCCCACAGCCACTATGCTACGCTCGCGGTTCTTGTGAGCCGAAAACAACTCCCAGCTCACCGGAGGAGAGTATATTATTTCTCTCGTCGGTAATCGGAACAAACATTTCGTTTGCATCTTGTTCATATTCATTATTGGGGAAGGGAAGCACATAGCGGCAGTGCTACTGCTACCATGAAAAATGTGCGCTCATGATGAGAAGTACGGCGTGGCTGCTTGGGTCCTTGTGTAACCAAGATGAAGATCATTACATAATAAGCGCATATATTTACATATACATTCCTCTCCTACAACATTTATTACCCGACACTTTACACATTCCTCACATGTGTGCCAATTTCTGTAGCCTTCTCTGATCTTCTTCCCCTTACCCAGCCCATCTTCCCGGAGGAGAGCACGCGAATGTGACACATTGTAAGGGCACAACATACTTACTCAGGGGGACCCGAGCCACATTGTACAGATGATCACTTGGTCTCCTACTATTACTTAGTTTTGCTATTACTACTACAGTGACAAGTAGTCAGAGCGGAACTTATCCGGGGCCCAAGGATCCTTTTTTCATCATTTCTCTCTCTCTCTCTCTCTCTCTCTGTGATTCTAACTTCTGATCTTGATTTATGTCCACATATCTTAGCCCTTCGCACCCGTCACCATATGCTCCACTTCTCGCCTGTACAAATGTACTGTGGAAAAGGAGTTGGTAACGTGAAATTCCACTGACAATAATACTTTGTTGAGGATAACACTCCGGGAGGAAGAATTTCCAAAGGACCTCTGTGTCCACATACGCTATATCATCATCATCATCAACACACACTCCCTCGTGCTCCAGCTAAACTTTAGAACCTATATTAAACATCTCTCTTTGTTCCCCCCCACAGAATATTGCTGGCAAGTCCAGAGATAGTAACGAGTAGTAGTGGTAGTAGTTGAGTAAGCGGATGTTGTTGGGAAGATTGTGAAGCAAATGACATGTCAGTTTTCTTGAATTCACGTCGTTAATAAATGCTGCGCGGTTCGAATTTCCCGTAGATTCTTCGGGCTCGTCGCTCACATGGAGCCTCTGTCATTTGTGTTATATTACGTGTAGAAAAAATTAACGAGGCCACAATAAATTCAAAATGAGCCATAAAGTTGGTTGCAAATGGCGAGGCGAGGGCGCGTTGCCCGAACTTATATGCTCAGCGAACCAGACGAACGCATATATTCACACAGTTTCACAAGAGTGTGCGTGTGTGTGTGAGGGAGAGGCAGAGAGAAAGGCCCAAAGGAAATTGAGATAAGTTGACTACGCATGGAAAAGTTTATAATGAAGGGGATGATGATGACGATTATGATGAGGAGGAAGAAACCCAAGATAGAAGAAGACGAAGAAGACTAGGAGAAGGCGGAGGATATGGTGGTGGTAGTCCTCGTGGTAGTGGTGGTGGTTGGTGTGGCGGTGGGGTACTATATTTTCACGAGACGGCGGTAGTCGCGGGTGGTTATAGGAGAAGAATTAATTGAGGAAGGCAGAGTGAGAGCAATTGTGTTGTTGCTCTCTCCGGTCTCCGTATGTAATTCTTTAAGTGGTTTCCGAGCAAGTGGGAGTGCGTATGTGTAGACGTTGACGACGACGTCGTTGTCCCAGAGTAACGAAACGGGAATTGAACTGAGAGGGAAGGCAAAGAAAAGAGCGAGAGAGAGAGAGAGAGAGACTTACCAGTACCAGTGATTAGTATATGAGAAGATCGATAAATTTCCCTAATGTGGCCATTTATATGAAGGGGAGAAAAATGAGATTTTAAATCGGCAGATTTTCTCCGCGAAGGATTTTCTTGGTCGGGATCGATTCTCTCCGAGTGCGCATTCCCTTAATCTCTTCTCCAAGAAAAAGTTCACCATGCCCTCCTGTATGTATATCGAAGTGCCTACTTGTTACGTCTGTGTCTTCACGAGTGAGCGCATGTACACGCACGCACACTCTCCCACTCACTGACTCTCTCTCCCCCTTGTACATACATGCCAGAGTACACACATGGGCCAAATATACGTACTGCGTAAGAGGGGCGATTTTAAGTTTTAGGGTTCGGATCCTGCACATGGGAGAAGTATACGTTGTACATTGAGTGCATACTGCGGTGTTGGTGGTGTCGGCGGCGGCGGTATAGTTGGGAGCGCGCGGAGACGAAGGGAGAGAGAAGTGTAGCAAATAAGTAAGGAGCAGTACTGCTCTCTCCTAAAAAATTTCACGCGCCACCAAAATTAACTTCCCCTCTCCATTTCACACTTTTCCAGTTCTCCATTCGACGCCATTTATAATACAGTCTATCAAGGGGGACGAGAAACACATCGACTCTTTATACACTTTTTATAGGCTCCCGCACACTCACTCATTCTCCCCTGCGCTACGGCCGCCAACACCACTCTCCCTTACTCTTACCCCACTACTGTCAAAAGCCCATAGTCATTCGGGGTGCGCAATATGTATTCCAAAATGCCAGTGTCTATGTGGAAACTCTTGTATAGCTTTTTCACACACACATACACGCACACACGCGTGCACACCATGCTAGTTTCACCCTCTAAGTGGTGTCGAGGGTTAGAGGAAATGCCGGCAACGTTGTTTGGCCATGGCACGTGTTTCCCACTGTTTTTTTCACGGCCCAAACGGGGAAAAATTTTTCGAGGAAAATCTGATTTTTAATCACTTGCGCGTAACCATGGAGGTGGATAACTTTTTATTTGAGTCACAGCCACTCACGGACAGACACACACACACACACACATATCTACACGAAGATCATTCGGTCTGGAAGGATATGTCCATATAAACATTTTATTCACGATCCACCTATCAGATTACCACATTGGCACTACTCCCTACTTCACTTCCATGGTAGGTTAATTTGTTGCCAATTATCCTGATAAAATTTATTCATCTTCTGGTTTTGGTACTGGTGAGACTGCTGTATAATAGTGAGTGTGTGTGGTGAGGAGAAACATTATTCCTTCGTGAATTCATCTATCTGTAACTTTACCTCTTGTCCGGATGGCTGGGCGACTCTTCTTCGCCTTCCTCTAATCCTCTCATTTCTCCTCCTCTGCAATAACCAGTGTCACCAGCCAGTGCGGGTGAAATTTATCGCCGGACATATGTGCTACGATAAATGAGTGACCTCGCATGAACCGTGTCCTGCCACCAGTTGTTGCAAATGATAAAAAGTAACATGCGCACTGCACACACATGAGTAGCCCTGACTGAATGCCATTGCCACTTCGTGCTTCCGCGGTCAGGGTTGTAAGGAATGCGCTGTCAGTGAGTCGCAATGCTCTCGGTCTTAACGACTAGTATTCACTCCGATGTTTGTCTCCTTGCTCTTTGAAGTGACCACGGGTCTATGTCACTCATCATAACACACAGTCCTGTGAAATAATCATTGCGTCATGACGGACATTATATGATGCTGATTCCCCGAGCGGAATCACTCATTGCTATGGATTTTCATCGTGAAAATTTGGGCTCTCACTCAGTCGGAATGAACATGGCCATAATTTGGAAAAAGCTTTCAGTTAGGAACGCTATTATATAAGGTGTGTATGCATTGAGGTTGTAAGAGGGTGCTTGAGGCATTTCATATGGTGGTCATGGAACTAAACCACACAACGGTGGCCGTTCGTCTTCTCGTTCCTACCAGTGGTGGTGGTGGTGGTGGTTGTGTCCGCACTGTAAACATGTAGCGAAGAGACGAGGGAGCGTGTGGAGCAAGCTTTTTTATGGCAGGCTATAAAACAATAGGTATCCTTGTCGCGACATTGTTCATCAATCAGGTAATGCAGTTTCGTATCTCCATGTAATTTTCCGATTCGGCTTTTTTCTCCGTCTCTCGTTCACTCTCTCGTCTCTGTCTATATTGTTTGTTGAACGGACGGCTGGACAGGAGAATTCTCTGTGGTACCATAACATTCACTTGCGCCATGTATCAAACTACGTGCAAGACTACTGCTACCAGCTCAATTTTGTTTCACAAATGCAGACCAGAGTTTTGTGAAGTCCCCTTTAGCCTATGCTATAATGGTAGATAGATAGGGGTTGTTATCGTGGGCATAATACTGAGACAAAGAGAGAGAAAGACGGAGCAAACGCTATCTTGTCTCAGCGGTGGGAGTATTTTTATATTTTTATTATTTCGTCTCCAGTCTCATCCTTCTAAACTAGGTAGAGAGAAAAATGGGAAGGCGAGGTAAATTGAGGAGGGAAAAAGCCTCGCACTGTGTTAAGGTGAGCAAAGAGGTTACTTTTGATGATTGTACTTATTTAGTCACACATATGGATACGTATCAAACATTCCCTTCCTCAACGGTTGTCCTATACACACATGTGCATGTGTTTCTGTGATGCCACATGAAGATTCTTCTCCTCCGTCAGGATACAACAGCAGCCGTCAAGAAACAAGCTCGTAGAGAAGAGGAGAGGAACTCACCAAACAGGCAGACAGACGGGGCATGATACAATCAAACTTATCTCTCACTCTCCCCTTTTCTATACATAATATGGGATCCCAGTTTGATTTCACGGTGTGTGTCTCCACTCACTCGTTGTGTTTTGCATTCAAAAGAGTAATAATGAGGTGAGAAACAGTGAGTATACGCTTGTCTCATCCAGATAGAACATGATTTTAACCAATTATGAACGCCTGTTTAATATTTGGTCTCCAACTTAACATTAGTTACGTGTGCACATGTTGATTCACTCATATATGAAGGAAGCTGGAATGGGCTGCCGGGAGTGAGCTCTCCACGTCCCATAGCCTGTTCCTCACTCAAAAGTCTCTTGCCCCTTATCATTATTATCCATGGTGATTATATGGAGCTGCAATCGACGTAGTTGGCTTTAGACTCCCCTATCATTTCCTTATTAATGCTCATGGGTTCAGTGACAAGAGCTGGGTTCCGTATCTACCTTTCTCGCTGGCTTCTTACAACTTACTAGCACATAGTCATCAAGAATAGTGGTTGTGGGAATTTTTGGAAGTGAACTTGTTTATTGAATGCTTGAACCAATGCTCCGGCAGTGTCTGCATATGTGTGCTGATATGTTGCGCGTATGTGCGTGTGTGTTTTAATGTGTATGTGCCGACTTTCCTGAGGCTAGAAATGAATCTCTCTTTTAGTTGTATAATAGAAGTTTTGACCCTATGTGACATCACACATGGGTGGGAAATTTTGGAGAAAAGCGAATTTATTTGCTCATCCGAGGATTTTAGCGGTCAGAGGATGAGGAAGCAACTGTTTTCACATCCATCTAATTGTGTTTGCTGATGCGTAGATGAGCGCGATTGGTTTCATTGAATGATTTCATGGGCTGCACATTTTCGTTATGATCATGATGGTCATGATGATCGTCCGAGCCGCCCGCCACTTTGAGTGTTGGGGTATAGAGAGATGAGCCAGTTCGGAGGTTTAAGAGGGGGTACATAAGAGGAGGACGGCTATGGTTCTATTAGGAACGTGCGTATGTGGAGGCGGTTGCGTTATGGGAGTTATGATGGAATTGCCCCTGATAAATAAGGCTTATGAAGTTGACAGTAATCATGTTGGAAGCAATGCTGAAGCTACTTTTCTCAGCTATATATAATGTGTGTATGTTTGCGTGCGGATGTGAACGTGTGGGTACGTTGAGGAGGAGGAGAGAAAGATTGAATGTAATAATAATGTACGCGGTTTTAAATGGAACGGTTATAGAGTGGGGCCTGAAGCGGAGTGCAGTGCCGAGGGTACAGTAGTGTCGCACGGGATGCCGCGTGAGCGTGTTTGCATGAGAGGGGATATGTACGCGCCTTTGTGTTTTCGGAGGTGCCATTATTCTGTGAGTGCATACATGTGAGGAGAAGTGCGACATAGAGTAATATAATATGTATATTATATATGTCTCCACGACCAACATAACTATGTGTCCCATTGGCTCACAGTTTGTTATGATATGATGAGATTTAATGGGGGTGAGAAATGCATTACGACGACAACGTAGGTCAGAGAGTATGAAATGGGGTTATAATGGAATAAGTGCATTAGGAGGGACAGATTCATTGTTGACGGTGGGAAACCAAGTGACACGAGTCACTGAGTACGCTCCCTCGCCTACCCTACTACTTACTGCATACGTGAGTAATGTGAATCTCCGTGAGTATATGGGTTTCACTTGAAAATCCAGTGCTTCCCCGTACATCCCTGCCTCCAGCCTCCTCCTATTCTTCCTGTAAGAATACATATGTTCTACTGGGGTTAGAAGGAGTGTGGAAGTCTCTTATAATGGGATCATTTCATATGATGACATGGAAGGGCCCCACAAAAGAAGGATGGCAATGACTCTGTGATGATGACGATGGTGGTAGTAGTGGTGGTGGTGGTTGTGGTTATAAAATCTCGGACTTGGCCACTGCCAAATATATAACCGAAACGGATGCAACATAAGTGGAGGATATGATTTGACATGAAATGGTATGAATATGCCTCCGCCTATGGATCTATGTGCATCATGCGTCATTAGCTCTGTTTGGATTTTTCGGCCACAGATACGCCGTAGATGTAAATGGAAGTCGGAGGAAAAATGCCACAAGGGAGACGACGAGTACATTAAAAGCATGGCTAGCGGAGCACAAGAAAAATCCCTATCCTACCAAAGGGGAGAAAATCATGCTGGCGATTATTACGAAAATGACACTCACACAAGTCTCCACATGGTTTGCCAATGCGAGACGGAGACTGAAAAAGGAAAATAAGATGACTTGGGAACCCCGGAACCGACCAGATGACGATGATGATGTGGATATTTCCGACTCAGAGCAAGACAAGAAGGCATCGGATGATACAGGCAAGTGGTTAACTTGTGAATTTGCCATTTGTATATCATTTAAAGTTTAGGTTATCCAAGACAGAGGTCATAGAGCGAGTCATCATGCGTAGAGGTGAAACCTGGGTACATTATTTACTCTCCCGCTGTTCTCAGTATAGATAAACGATACTCAGCAAGCTCCGTTGGGTTAACATTCATGTATGTAGATTTCATGTTACCACGTTTGGCTGGACAGGCAAGATGTTAAGTTTTTGAAAAAATTCCAGAAACTCATGTGTAAAGAATAATTAGCCAGCCTTAAGTTTACGTTAGCTAGTTATGCTATAGACTGGCTTATAAGCTGTTCGGCATGGCTTAGTAGCTATTTTGTGGTAGCTTAAATGAGCCCTTCATGTTGTTAGTGCAATTGAGAGGGCGTTTTATCCATTTTTGATTCATTAGAATGTTTCGTGTCAAGAATTTTTGTTGTTCATTCCTTAATTTGCACTGGCAGTACGGTTGAATTTGATTTTCCTTTTTCCTTCGTGATTGCACCACCTTTTTATTTTTTTCATTTGGTTCCGTTTATTCCGACGACAAGTTTGGTTAAGTTCAGTACAGTAAATACCTGAACAGCGGAAGAGTGAACTATTGTATCGGGGTTTACGTATTGTCATGGTGATACGCTGTACACTTACCGTTGTGGGTGTACTCACAAACAACACTTCATATGTCCGCGTCGCGTAGCTCCGACACCATATGCAACTTAGAGCCTGCCCATAAAGGTACTCCCGCACAAGCCATTTAGATGCGGAAACTCAGGTTTGACCCTTCCGGAGGGTTACAATGTTTGAGGTCAATAGTCGCAAAAAGGGGGTACGTGCAGACTGAAAAATCCCATCAGGATTTTCTAGTTTTTGATTTCGAGAGAGTACTGATTAACATACATATTGCCTGATGGCGCAAAAATTGGCTGCCACACTTTTTTCGCTCAGAACGCGGTTAAATTTTCAGAATAGGTGAAACGTAGGTTTTGGTAACCATGCAAATGGATAATGCCTACATACCACAACTAGAGAGAGATTTTTCAAAAATCATTCGAAATTGAAAAATGTGATTTTCTTATGGGATTCAACATGGGATGTTTCAGTTAGCCCACACTTCCCTTTGTATCGATTGACCCCGAGACATCGTGACCTTTTTGTGGGGTCAAACCTGAGTTTCCGCTCTTGCTGCTTCGTGAGGGAGCGTATTTATGCACAGGCTCCGCAGTGCATATGCAGTCGATGCTGTGCACCGCGGACACATGAATTATCCCCCTTGTCATTTAGAGATTTGATGGTTCGCATGGAAAGGCAAGTTGACCTCAAGGTTCAATTCTTTGCGTAGATAATGAGAGGCTGGGAAGTACAAACACTCACGCCCACGGGAAGGCATCCCCCACGGGTTCTAGCTGTAGTGATGGCAGTAAGGAAGGCAATACGACAACACCGAATCAAAAGCCACGGATATGGTCGCTAGCTGATTTGGCGGGGAGCGGTAGTGGAGGAACTGGGGGTGGCGGCGGTGGTGGAGGCGCGGAGAGTCATCAGGGGAGCAGGAGACACAATAATCTACCCGGATCAGCGTTTAGCCCCTTAAGCAGATCATCACATTCCGAGTCAATTTACCGCGGGCTTTACCCTTTACCTCATCCATCGTATCATCCTGACAATCCTTAACCTCAACTCATACCATTTCATAGTTTCTCATCTCTCCCCCCTCCTCCTCATCCTCAAAGGCATGATGACGATGATGATGATAATAATAATAATAATACTATGTATACATAAGATATGAAGCCAGCCCAGAGAATTGTGATTTACGTTCGTAGCAGTATTAATTGCCCATTGTATCTGTACAGCAATAATGTACTATACATTTAATATAGAGCATACAATGGTAGTGTAATCATAGCGGTGGTGATGTGGAGGATGAATATACAAAAATCTCATTTCCAAAAACCAATTCAGATGAAAACTTGAATCTAATCTGATCATGTCGTGTAATGATGAAAAAATCGTGAATTTTCAATTATTATTATAATGATTATAACGATTAATATAACTAAGTCTATAGATGATATGCCCTGTAGTTGTGTATCATTATAGAAGATACACATTGTAATATTATTATACTATTATTATAAAGTACATTGCTACTCGTGTATGCTATCCGCATAGGACGATTGATCACCGGATGATGCATAATTATTATTACTACTGTATTGTTATGATTATTATAATTATATACTTTGACGTCAGCACTGTTTTCCTACTCGTCACGTGGACTCAAAAAAGTCAAGTTAATGATGATGATAATAATAATAATAATCGTATAATGATTTTACGTTCCCAACCTCGAAAGAGCACCGACTAGCGTTTAACATATTGTATACACACGTGTGGTTACTATACTGCATATTATTTCTCAAGTATGTTCACATAAACACATACACGCAGATACCCACAAGTACATGCATTATACAATAGGTCAATATAGTTAAAGTAGACAAGGAGAAATTGCATCAAATAAAAAATGATAAGTATTACTTTGAAAAATATGATAACTTCTACGGATCATGTCGGTCGATATATACAAGGAAATGTGACTAATACAAACCTGTCAGGGCTTCACATATATTAGTAGCTGAGACGAGAAGAAGAAGCGAGAAAAAACTTGCAAACAAGTAACTTTTTGCAATATATTTAATAAAAGCCTTTTAAAAAGACATTTCACACATTTCCCTACCAGGATAAATGTAACTTGTTTGATTATCTGGTTGACATCCTACTCACGACATCATCATCATCATCACCATCATAGTAATCATCTTGCCATGGGATCTCAGCTAATGCTGCTCGGTTGGCACTTCCAGCGGGCTGCAGGTCTTTGTTACACGGTAAAATGCCACAGATATCTTGTCGTATGCATGTATATACATCCGTCATTCCTTTTTGTTCAGAGTCAACAGCGATATATGGAATTACCAGCTTACCATCTCACACTGGCTGCACATATCTGTGATGTGACCATGAGAAGGAATGCAACTAATATTTTTGTCAATGTTAGTAACTCGTCACTTCTGCTGCTTTAGCTGTTCGAGCCAGCTGTATTCCTCGCTCTCTTGACTGACACGGTGCGGCTCTCACACAGTTGTTGGAAGTCACTGTGAGTTTCATCCACAACAGCGCGGTGGTAATCAACTTATCTACAATTCGACGGCCAGGCTAGAGCCCTGTTATGGAACATGTATGTACATAGAAGAGTTAGTGATGCCATATCGTTTTCCTGTGCATGAACTCTCGCGGTTTACGGTTTACTCTTCTCCAACCCGAACTAGAGCCGACGACAGGGTACTTATGTGCGTATGTACATAGTGAGAATAAATTGTACACAGGAACAACAGTCCCATGGCTCCTCATACCGGAGCTCATGTAGTGAGTAACCTTGTTACTCTTTTCCAGCCCCGACCGGATTTTCCCTCCTAGTAATACGCAAACTTGATGCCATTCATTATTTATTATTCGTATATTTTTTCCTATCCCTGCCTCCCTTTATTTACTTAAACGACCCAACCACCTTCTATGAAAAGAGCAACAATGGTCCCATGATGGGACTCCCATCTCAAATTACACAAAGGACTCCACGGAGATAGAAACTATGAATGGGCCGTGCTCACATACGCGTACACACACATCGCCTCACACGTTCAAATGCATTCATACATCCATACACACAGGCATTCAGTCAGACACAAAGTTTCATTCATCTTCCGTCCCGTGGCTACCTCCGCAGTTGCCAGTTGCCACAGTACTCTTACCTACACGATGGACAGGAATTAGTGCAAGTGTGGCTTAGCATAATTCCTTAAATTTGTAAATCCATTCTTGACAGTACTGTTGTTGCCACAGCAGCCGTCGAGGCGTGGAAAATCTCAACATGCCTTTGTATAAGACGGCTAAGATCATCCCAGTTTTGACGCTGCTATATCTTTGACTGTCCTGTATAAGCTAAACACACACGGAGTTCGACTTCTGAATGAACTCATCATGAGCGTATGTACACACAGTATCTTAGATGGGAGCAGCATAATAGCATGCAAATATCCCGATTGCTCAGCACAGTAAGGAGCAATAATGTGGACGATGACGGAGAGCTGAGTATAAGATATCTATTCACATGACCGTGAAGAGGATGGCGTGAAGGCTGGCGGCGAGGAGCTTGACATCCAGTCATCATAACGCTAATAGAACTACAACGGATTCGATTGGGCTTCTCAAAGCTGTAATTATATGCATAAAGTTCTCGCGCAGAGGGAATCCTTAACATATGTGCATAATGAGAGGAGGAATCGTCAGTAAGTAAACCCGGCGAGTACTGGAATAAGGTCCGTTCCCCAAAAGTATGCATGCAAGGCAAGACGGTTAGCGCGTTTACTAGGACCTCCCCATCTGGCAATCTTTTATAGGATTAAGTGAACTGTTTTTCTCTCTTGAGCAATTCAGGTGTGTATCACTACGAAGGAGGTAGCTCGTTCTAAATGGTTCCACACTGTAGCATGTAAACGAAGTGGAAACGGAGAATAATGCCAGGGGACCTCCTTTATAGTGCATGGACAATACGAATCACAAATGGAGGTAGAGAGGAAAGAAAACAAGTAGAGGAGCGACTTGAATTGCCGCGTTGTCTCCCCGTGTGTGTCTCACTGTATGTGTATATCTTTGTGCTCATGTTTGGAAGTGGTGTGCCGGTTAAGGGTGGTCTGTACAGTCAAGGCGTACGAAGCCCCGCAGAATAAAAGTGCCCATTGTAACACTGTCATGACTGGCGTTCCGAACATATTAATCATGGCTCTTTGTTAGAAAATGAAGCATAAGGCATAATTCTATTAAGTCATCATTAGGCAAAAAATGTATTTTCATCTTAATGCCCTTAAGTAATTTATGTTTCCCTTGTTGTAAATACTAAGTATGCTACCTGCATAGATAGGCCTACTCGTATCACATTGTGGCTATAGTCACCAACACGTTGACCGCAGTATGTATCATGAATCATACAGATGACCGTATATACACCGCGGCGGCTCTATTTACAAAATCCCTTGTCTAGAATCTCCTTAGATTCTGACTGCGGACAAAGTCATATATGTGGAAGGAGAGGCGAGGTTCCGAGGCATGAGTTCTTACTCCTTCCACAGATCTTTCAATAATTCCAAACTATTTTTTTACACCGCGCAGACTCTGGAACAAAAGTAGTGAGAGTGAGCGATCGAAAGAGGAATCTTCGCCGTGACATCTGCCTGTGGAGGCGGCGAGATATCCCGATACTACCTCCTCCTACTCGTCCTCCTCCCCCTGCTTTTACAGAGTATCATCTGAATTGTACGTTGCAATTCCATTTGTGCGCATCCCATAAGATTTCTGGCACATCCATTCATCCATACTCGATACACGCAGTTCAGCAATCTTCCCACCATTCTACACTGAAAAAGGTTTGTGCGGGACCAATTTGTCTCCAATTCACAGTCAGAGAAATCACTTACTCAGTTGTGGTCCAGATCTCGGAGGTCAGAAGTCAACTGTAAATTACTGAAATCATCCATTACTGGGGGAAGGAAAATGCTTTTGAAATGATGTTATGTCATTGCTTCTCTGCTTTGAGTGATAAACTCGTAAGTGCATCACCGTCATCATCATATCAGTAATATTTCCTCTCCACATTATCAAACCGAGAACAAGATGAGGATGAGTGAGAAAAAAACGTAATTTATGGCTCCGCCCCAGCCATTCATTCCTCCCGCCCGCCAACCCAATCTCTAATTAAGCTTGTTCAACGAGCCGTAGCCAAAGGAATATCTAATTTTTAACATGTCAAGCAGTGGGAAACACGTATGCGAACTGCCATCACTTGGCAGTAACATAAAGTGGCAGGAATAGGGGGACCACAACTGCACAAAACAGGTAAATGGTGGAGTGGTGAAAATTGTTTGACTATCAGGCCTCATCCTCATTCCTCCTTCATACTGTTGTTTGTGTGGCCATCATCATTGTCGCCAGAGGAATATAAAAATGGCAGAAGGAAACCAGTTAGCTTGGAGCACGAAGCAGCGATGTGACTCAGCTGGACCTCGAGATGGTGGCGGAAAGGGATAATTATCTTGCAGAAAGGGATTAAAAGCACATTATAACTAAATAAAATAAGACTTAATTACTTCACAGGAGCCACAATAGTTAACTTATTCAGCATCAACTTGAGACGTTCTTACCTTCTAATGTGTGACTTTGTCAAGTTATATGTGCGTCCGTGAGACAGAGAGAGCCAATCTTTAACTGGTATCAGCTCAGTCAAATGAGAGAGAATTTAGTGTGCTAACAAGGTATGTACGGGAGGGAAGACATTGTCAGACTCACACGTTGATGGGTAATAGTGTGATGGTAAGGGTAGTGGAAGCAGTAAGTTGTTGTAGTAATGGTCGAGGTACTGCAGTGACAACAACAACAACAACGAAGTAACCTGTGCGTATGTGCTCGTCTATATGCTCGTAGATATGTTCACAGCGGAAAACTATGGGTTGAGAGTGGAAGCGTGAAGGCAATGATGGGCTCCTCTGCATCCAGTTGAATGATAATGAATATAAATACTTATAGGGTCATAAGATGAGTAGTGTTGATAAGAGGGGGACAGTTATTAGATTTATAGTTTGTTTTCAAAAGGGTGATCCCTTGGCCTGGGAATAAATCTTAAGCCTGATAAGACAAAGTGACACAAACCAGAGACAAGAGGAGCATCATAGACGCACAGAAACATACGTATACACATGCGCACATACACATGTATTCTCTGTATGTAACTTTAATAGCAGAATTTAGGCTCCCCGTCTACCATTCTACGTCCAGAGGACCCGCGCTAATACAAACCCATACACATAGACGTAGTCTGAGACATTAACACAAAGTGTATTAGCATCAGTATATATATTCTGTAGTAGCAGATGTTATTACGAGGATATAGCCTGCGGCTGAAAAACCTTGCTCGACTGGGTGTTCGCCTTCCCTATGTAATCACCTTGTTTAGCTCAATGCTTTTGTGCGGTCCGCACGCAACATTCCACCAGCTATATTTTACAGTCCTTTATGTTATATTCTATATTCATTCCATATTATCCGTTCAACAATTCACAATTCACATTAGCCTCAGAACCGCAAATCTACATTTACACTGCGATAAAAAAAGTTCAACGCTTCTCACTCGCTCGACTTTATCTCAGCAAATAGTCTCTGTCTGCCCTCACCACCGCAATGCGCGGAATATGCCTATTATTATTAGGTACATGGACATATGACCATCCCGCATGTGTGTGTCTTAACTCGTCGTCACTCACGTTCTATTAATACGCTTGACTCCGTCTCTGTGTTATGCACACATCCCTAACAAGTCTCCCTGTCACGGGATGAGACCAGCTACTTGCATACCGCTGCTGGCCACAGTAGTATGTAGTATTCGTCGTTGTTGTAGAGCAGCCCTCATTATAAATGCCCCTTCCGTCCGTCCACGGTGAGTCCATGTGTACATCATAATTATGTCACTAATATTCACAACTGTGGTACAATAGTATCATTTTATCAAGTCAACAACTATTAGGAAATTCATTTATTCATCTGCAATATACCTTTGTAAGTATAAATGGAACCATAAACTCATCTTGTTTTTATGATTCCTTTAGGCTACCTTAACTCCTCCAAGTAGACGACGACGAGGGTGCTGTATACTGTATCCTCCTACTTCATCGTCTGTCCCACACAGTAATAGAGAGCCAGTACGCACATACAAACACGGAGGCAGACAAGCCGACAGTCAGACAGACACTTACGTCTTGAGCTACAGAGGGTATAATAATGAGATGGCAGGAGAGGTAGAGAACAACTTAGAAAGACGGGGTAAAAGGAAGCATATGCTAATGACAGTAATAATGTGATTACTGTGCCAACTTCGAGCCCTCTATGTGTAACCACCGACTCGTGATGACCACAAGCGCCATTAGTGCAGAATAGAGTCCTCTGGATGATCGATTGTTTGTCGCAAGAGTTTTATCGCCGCTAGTAGCTTGTGTACTACCAAACTCGATGATGGAAAAAGAGGGTAATTGTGGTCCTGGCTAATTTTCCTGCATTAGGCTCAAGTAATCCGATTATGGTCATCAAGTCCTTTCCCAATTATTATTTTAATCAATTTCTATATTTGGTATATTAGAAACAATTTTTACTGTAATTCTTCCGTCATGGTACACACTGGTATTTCATGTACAAAAGACTGTACCTTGTTGAACAGCAAGAGGGATAATGCGACCGCTTCTTCGGAGCTTATGAGTTGATAATGCTTCTACCGGCCCGGCCGGTTGCCCGTGCGCATACCTCACCTCCATAACCTTAAGGGATCACTTGCGCATGGCAAATTGTAATGGAAGGTGAAGACATGGATGCGTGTATTCAATATATTCCCTTGATCGGCTGATGGTCAAATGTTCCATTTCCTCCACTTGAGCTACTCGAATACCCCACAACAATATACCTTTCATCTATTCTCACCGAGTTAACCGGCTCCCTCACATTCATATAAATTGGCTTATATGTACAGATGGGATTCAATGTGTTTATGATGTTTGATGTAAGATGATTATTGTATCTTGTTGTCTGTTAAGTGTAGTTTTGAGTTACGAGCCCATCTCCTTCTTCAGGTCCGGTTCCACGCCTAGTACATGGGTACGCACTACTGCACGGAAATCGTGTAGAACTCACAGAAGGGTATGCCCTCTCTGGCTAACACTACATGTCCCCTACAACAAGGAGCATCTGGACGGTCACCTTTGAATAATATCACATTATATACTCCATTGTTTTACACTCTCCTTGCTCTTTCCCAGGCCTGAGTATATTTACATAAGCCCTGTTGATCCTCTTGTGGGGGTCGTCTCTGAAATGCGGGAGCGGCTTACGGCCATCTCCATGCCGTCGTCATCGTCATCCTTGTCGCCATCTTCGGTCGTCGGAAGGTGCATAAAGTATATTAGTGCATACGAACCTCCGTTACAATGAGACTGATTGACTGAGCGATGTGGACTGTGATGACGGAGAAAGGTGAGACATTTGGAGACAGGAGGATGAGGGAGCGACTATGGTACAAGAGATGGAGGCTGGCTGACTACGAGAAGATTGAGGAAGAGGACGACGACGGACACCGACAGGGTAGAGACATGGAGACACACGCGCTTCTGGTCCTCCCTTGGTTTCACCATGGATTACAGGACGAAGGGTCTGAAACGAAGGGCGGGGGAGAGAGCACTCTCACGAAAACGTTTCAGTTACAAAAGCGGTGACCAAATAATGTGGAATAGATGAGCCAAGTGATAAGTGTTGAAAGACAAAAGGAATTCAGTAAGGGGGCAATAAAAATGTATGGCTTCCATTAGGCACACAACGTAATTAAGGGGATAAAAGGACGGTTAAAACATTTACCTCGATTGCCCATTTTACCTCACCATCGTCAGTTTTACCTCTGGCGCCAGTTCCTTTTCATTACCTTCACGTAGTATTTACGTGATTTTTCGGCCTAAGTTACTCAAGTTGAGAATTTTTTTTAATCCCCCAACTCCCGTTGTGGCGTATACTTCTACTACTACCAACGCCGCTATCACCACCGCACTCCAGCCAGCCTCCATTTTACTTACCATCATCATCATCGTTTGTTAACTTCGTACGGAACTAATACTCATCCCTCTGGTTATATGACCGTAACACTATGTTTCCCTTCCAACCCCTCTTAACTAGCTCGGTGAAAACTGTACTCAGAGGGAAAGACCATGGGACGATGGGGAAGGCTCCAAAAATACATATAGAGAGAGTCTGAAATGGGCAGTATTTAGAAACTCAGAGTTTCTACCACATAGTTTTGACGCCGTTTCCTGACTGGAATGCGAGCACTCTATCTCCTTACCTGGGTATTATTACCTACAAGGAGATGAGTACTTAAACTCATACTTGACCTTCCTTTAAATAATACATTTGGGACAGTTTAGAAAAATCTTTCTGCTTACCACTTCTCCCATTCATAACTTCATTCAAACATTAATTTTCATATTTGCTTCATACATGTTTGGATACGTACACTCCATGTCCATAGGAGAGACTTCCTTTTAGAATTTGGGAGACAAGTTTTTTTTCTGACGTGTAGCTCGTGTGGAAAACGGAAGTTGAGCTCTGAAGATGTATATGCAAGAATACTGTTTGAGTGTAGCTAGTTGGTCATCCTGCGCCGGTGCTGAACTCCACTGTTGTTGACAATGTAATGGTTGTGGTGAAATAAATTAATGAGCGTATGGTCACGGGCGGGTTCGTTACGCGGGGAACAGGATCGTTTGACTTCCCCACCAATCACACGCATACACACGATGTGTGAGCCCTCGACGAAATATGTTTATCTCGTTACTCCCATCTATTATTATGCTGTTAGGGGACTCCAACACGTGTGACATATTTCGAATGATGAAGGGTTGAGGAATGAAAGCTTTAGAAATCATCAATAATGCTTAATAATATATGTGCGATTAGGCAGGGGGGAAGCATACTTGGGATCATAATTACGGCGTGATCCGGATTAAGCCTTTCCCTCCTCCGCGTCCGTCGTTTAACGGCGGCATATCAACTGTGACCATTGTCGGTCTTAGTGGTGGTGATTGTGGTAGCGTTTCCAAATTGAGAAACACCATAGGAGTTGCTCGTTGGGCTGCGAACATGCAAACGGGATGAATGCATACTGAGAGCCACGGATGATGATGATAGACCCACTTGTGTACACAATGTGTACACATGAATCCTGGGCAAAGTATTAAATTTTGTGACTTTTGGCGCGACTTGTATTAAAATAAACTTAAATCAAGTTGAGGACGATGGGTGTATAAAATGTGTGGATACAAGGGGTCCAGCGCGGTCCACTTAAAGGCTCATTAGACCATTTATAATGGTCACACGGAGGATAGCGCTTGTGTATGTGTACGACATGATCCGGTGTGGGGTGAGGGCGCGGCGACGAGAATTCAGTTAGTAATGCGTTTGGGAACGTTGTAGTCACATTGTTGTGAGGACTAGCGTGCTAGTTCGAAGGATGAATTGCGAATCATTCAATTATTTCACATGCAAAGTCTCACACTTAAAGCTACTTCCGGCTAGTCGCGTTGCATGCAACCCTCTTCCCCTCACGTCAACTCTGTGCTCCACACAGGGACTACGTTCCCCTATCAGCTTTGTTACATAGTGTACTCCCGTTTGACTCTGTTCAAACCGTCGCACAAGTGTGTAACATTCGAACATTTCCAGGGCTCCCATCGATTGAAATAACCTGTATACGGCTAGTACATGCAAGCATACAGATATGCATTATCACGAATATAGGCAGTACCCTTGTTCTCAAGTGAAAACTCCTGGAAACAACGAATGTGTGGCTTGCACCGTTATGCAGCACTTTGAATTGTGGTTTGTTTTGTGTATGTGTATCAATGACTGAGAGTTGTGAGCAGTTGTGACACACTCATACAAGGCTCAGTTCAGTCGCGCCGACATTTATATTAAAAAGCTGAGTTTTAAATGCTTCCGAAAACTTTTCCACGGGTTTATCCTTTCATCTCGTATCGTGTGGTATCTACGGCGCTGACTTGTCCTTTGCACTGCTTACACCGCAATTACACATAACACCTAAGGAATGGACCCTGCGCCATGCATATTAATTTCGTGTGAGAATTTCTTAACTGATCGAAAGTCATTTTTCCCTTAAGATAACTGTCCCTTTGGTTCAGGTAATGGTGCGACGGTTCAATTTCCATTTTTGCCTCTTCTTAATTTCCATTTAATTGTAAGTATGAAGAATATTTCAGATAGTATCACCTTGCGCACTCCCGTGTGTCTTTCCGCTAAAACTGTGGTGTCTTCCCCACATACGTGCAACTTTCCGCAAACTTTTTATGTGCATTGATATGCATACCTTATTGGGTATTCCTTGGGAAGAGAAACAGGAAAATTCCGAATGCACAATAGTACTGTAGAATGCTATGATTCATGGTGGTGTGGAGCGACAGCTTCCGCTGTAATTGCTCAACCGTCAGCTTGTGTATATGCGGAGGAAGAGACACGTAAAGTGTCTCCAAATTCCCATCCAGAGCAGAGCACATCTACTATTATTAGTTCTATGGACTGTTCTCCGAGGATGAACTAGGAACGTTACCATTCCAGTTTCGGGAAGCTTTCTGGTCGCAAACGCGCTGGAGGTGGTGCACAACAAGGTACAATGATAGTAGAAGCTCTGGGAACGAGCTTCTTTGCTGCGGGGAGACAACTCTCTCAGATAGTTGTATTCGACCCATCCATAAGTGTCATCAGGCTGTCAACCACTCTAAACTTCATTTATCTTCCCTGTCACTATTTCTCAAACATTGCACCATAGGATTTCCCCCCCCCATTTCCCTCCCTCAGTCTCACTCACTCCGCATGAACCATCTCCCGTCTCCGACGTGTTCCACGCTGTTCCTCCGACGACCCTTCCAAGGCTCTGTTGATCACTAAATTTGGGCATGGTTTGAAAAATAACTTTGAGGATTTTTTGACAAATACTTTTTCATCTTCTTGTGTCTTCGAGCCTGTAAAAGAAAATATTGTGGGTGGGAAGGAAAAATATCCTTGTACTCAAAACCACCTGGACCTGGCCCGCCCCGACTCATTTGAAAAGCTCTTATGAAATGGGTTATTGCCATTTCGTTTCGCCAATTTTTTACCTAGTTCTGCTGGTTAACAGGAAGAAGTAAAGGAGCCGAGCATTGCTTGGTTTTGACGTATGGACATTTCCAAGAGAATGATTGACAGGAAAATTTGAAGGTGCAAATTATGGTTTGTAGATTAGTGTTATGGGGAAGTTCTTGGGGTGTTGGATTTGATGCAGTAGGATGCTGATCATTCACGGGATATGGTAGTGCAACAGAACAGAAGGATGTATCAGGTTGAAATTTTGACAGGATAGTGACATTGCAGTTTGATACTGTGGCTATACCTGTTTTACACTTGAAAAGCGGTCCTCAGCGTCCACATGTAACTTCATTTCACAGCTTCAAATCGCATACGACAAGGCGCACATACGCAGATGCAACCACGCGGACTGACACATACACACGAACACGCAAACAACGTCAGCACACACATGGGGACACAAAATAGCGCATAGTTCTATAGAAAAACTCACCTGTACATACAACATCCACACAGAATCGAAGTATAGCATTCCCATTTGAATTGCTACTTAGCCTACCACTCTGAATACGAGGCATGTTTAGCACCATTTCCTCCGACGATACCAGCTCTCATCAGCATCAGCACGTTAATATTTATCTGTAAACTCGTTTGTACGAAAAACGGTTGTTTCATGTAAATCAGGTTGGTAACAGTGGCTTCACGTCATTATGGTTATTACTGGTCCGCCGTCTTCCTCCCTCTCTTTTATCTG
Source organism: Pseudobourletiella spinata (assembly GCA_009870155.1). Classification (NCBI taxonomy): domain Eukaryota; kingdom Metazoa; phylum Arthropoda; class Collembola; order Symphypleona; family Bourletiellidae; genus Pseudobourletiella; species Pseudobourletiella spinata. The sequence goes on along the minus strand of WJFA01000046.1, from coordinate 25,469 downwards.
CGATGCATAAAAGGCTGTTGTTCCTGCACGGCAAGATAGACTAATAAGAGGGACTATTTTGGATTTGAAGGAATGCGTATGAAGATTCGGCCTGCAGAGTGGCTGCATGTATCGAATGTAAGAGTAGCGGTTTATGCCCTCCTTCTCTTGTTTTTGTTCTTGCTGTTGTTGTCGTTATTTTCGTAGTGACTGGCCGTGCCGGCCGCAGCAGACGGAAAAAATGAAATAGCTCTCAGTTCCTTAAGACGCAAATTTATTCCAATAGCTCAACTGTACTAACCGATCGGTCTGTCAGATGTAGTCAAGTGTCAAGTATTCTAATGGCCCGAGTTGGGTAAACAATAGGTTATTAATTGGTTCGCTATGATAATTTGATGGGCTTTAACTTCATTCCTCTGACCTTCTTGTGTGAATTTATGTGGCAGAGAATGTTCACTTCAGCCGCTCTACGGTGGCAACCAATAATATACTAATGTGAAAATCAAAATCCTTTTTCGGTACATGCAAGAACACATTCATCCACATACAAAAGTACGACTCATCCTTTCGAAAGCTCTAGTTCATTCATACATGTGCCCGACTGGGCGTTCCAATTTGCACAAACACACCAACCAGCCACCAATTCGACTGAGAGTATGGGTGGGAATAAGTCGTGTGGGCCGATGGATGGGAATTGAATGTCTGATTACTGGTATAATCACCTCATTATCAATTCATAACAATTATACCGCCTTTTTCATCTTCACACCGTCCGTACATTGACTTACGGAAAGAGATGCTTCATTGTGAAGAGCGGCCGGGGTCGAAGTTAGTTATTACACTTGAAAATTTAATTTTTTAACAGTAATTGTAATGCATTTTCTATGAGTCAAAGGAGTGAATCATGTATTCAATCCCTACCCACTGTCAGCCCAGTCATACTTTCTACATTTGCGGGCATACGAGTAAAGGGTAATGGTCGTTAAGACTCTTTTACTTCTAGCACGGCATAGGCCCTCTCAAGAAACTGCAAGCGTACGTCAGTCTACGTCGGTCCGTCTGCACGCTCATCCATCTACCCGGCTTTGAGCCTCACTGTGAGTTTCAGTCCGACGAAATATTCACGTACAGAGACGGAGTGACATTCAATGAAATGGCGTGCATAAGGCGACAACAATCGAGTTGTGTGAGTAGAAAAATTCACCTTCTGTTAAAGTGATGATGATGAATATGGATGCGTGGGAGCTTTGTGGAGCCAGTTTGTGGCCCATTCTTTGGAGTACTTATTATTAATAGGAGAAAGACGAATGGGTTTCGTTCCAAAGATGTGGAAGGATAGTCCTATCAGCTCTACTGGATAGGTTGATGATGACGAGCGTTCTCTCTCTATATATATATATACAGGGCCACACATATGGGTGAGACTATCCTGTTGTTCCACACATGCACATATACACTTGCTCACGAATGCATACGCTACCATGAAGACACATGTACACACGCACATCCAACTGCTCACAGCGTGCGGATGAACGGGTGTATGTGTGCGCGTCTGTGTTGGTGTGCACGTAAACTAATAGAGTGGTTATAGTAGCATCTGGTAGTGGGTAAACATGGAAACAAGGAAGGAAATGGTGAACGTAATAATAATGAATAGGCGTCATGCTGATTATTTGTATGCAAATGGCTGTCGGCGGCATTCGAGGTCCATTATGTTAATGTGAGTATTAAAGGCTGCAATTACGACCCGTCCACATCTCCGAAGGCTACAAAAACTTGAAAACACTGATCATCATGCAAACTATTTGGATTTCCACACAGGAAACCCACTATCTCGAGCATCTCACCTACTATGTTTGACTTATACATATATATGCTCTTCGACTCGTTGATCTACTTGTCATACCTGGAAGTAAGAGTATATATGTTCATTGTATCCATCCATTTACCCCGCCAGTAACTTGCTCCTAGGCGCAGTATGTCCCTCGTGCACGTTTCACTGCCTATGAAACCACCTACCGAGCCTGCTAATATATACCCCCACTACCTTCCCCGTAGAACACGTCCGAACATACCTCTCCACCTTCCTCCCTACTGTATTTTCTCCTACGGCTAATTCAATGGGTATAATCAAACAATATTAAATTACTTACTTTATATTTCATACCTTTAAAATAAGACGAGCCACTTACAGCCCTTCCCATTCGCGCTCTCACATACACACACACACTCTCACCCAACCCTCTCGCTTCACATGAGCAGTATCAGATTCAACAAATCGGACGCTCTCGTCACGCCTGTACAGGTCGTACAGCTGCATTTGAATTGCTACACTATTATTTTGCTACCGACGATCTCCGAGGATGGAAAGTGGTAATACTGGAGCATTAAGATGAGCAGGATAGTGCGGGTTCGTGTAACTATATGTGTACATTAGCCATGTACCGGCCTGTCCAGAGAAAATTAACATTGCAAGATCCCCAGCAGAACCTCAAGGCCAGTTTCCGATGTATGATTGCCCTTTATTATTAGAAGTTGGTGATTGCTTGGTGTGGCCCAAACGAGCATGGAGCATTACTTGAGATGAGGAGTTACCTCACGTGTACGACTTACATGGACAAAGATTGGGTAGGACAATAAGGCTCCCACATTGCCCCACTGCCCTTCGTGATGATCGCACCATAGAGGACAAAGATTTATTTCTCAATGATACTAACGCTGCAATATCAAGGGTCGTCCCTCGAGCCCTCTCATACCGACAGAATTACTGCGGTGAGTAAAGATAAATGTATTGGCTCCGGCCTGTTTTGCTGCTGCACTTCTTAAGCACATGAGGACATTCATTACGGATGTACAGAAGAGGTCATTGGTGGACCGGGGCACACGTTGTTGTATCATCTTCCCTAGTTTTGGGTAGTGATGGTGCGCACGACAAGAGAAACTCATACTTGAAGATTAAGTATGTTTCTCATTGTAAATACTATACAGACATTAGTATGCGCTTGGGTAACCTTATCTCTACGTTGTTACTGCTACTGATTATCTTCCTGATCAAGAAGCCTCACGATTCTACTACTACCTCCACGAACCACTACTTTTATCTCGGTTACAAACTTGGTAGGAAACAGGATGAAAATGAAGGGTTCTTGGATGTGTGTGTGTATGTGTGTGGCGTGTCATTACAATAATGTAATACATTTCTAGTGTTTCATTGTGTAAGGAACTGCGAGGAAACAACAAATCCAGGCCTCTCCCAACTCTTTGACTACGTGTATATGTGTATGGTTGTGTACGTGTGCTCGAAGTAAAAAGCCAACTTACGTGAAGATACTGTCCAGTTCCGGGCGAAGGTGGAACGAGTCTTGGCCTTTTATGCGTGTGCGTGCGTGTATTTGTTTGGATGTAATACAACCTTATGGCGTAACATCACATAGTCAGTCACCACGTATTCCAGCACCGGTTCTGTCCAGCACAGTAGAGATATGCACAGGCTGCTCTCCTGGTTATTTTTTGTGCTGGTATGACAATGAGATGCAAACCAGATTTTTCCGTGTTCTCGATTCATACGCACACGTACAGAGGTGAAGTGTACGTAGGGAGACATTTGAATGTTTTGAAGGTAAAACCGAAGCCCTAAGCGGTTGAAATTTCCCTAGGTTTTATACCAGTTTTTAACAGCATAAACATCGTGAGAACAAGGGAATAATGATGGATAATTACGTAGGAACATTTTGCTTCTCGCGCCAGGAGCCTTGTTTGCGTGTATTTTAATTGGGGCGGGGGATTTTGGTTTAATAATTCGGGGGGGGGGGAAGAATTTCATAAACCTTTGCCACTGCACCACATACGCATATAGTAGACCGTACGCGAACCTGGGTACTGTAAAAAGGTCTCCAGTGGGAGCCGTTCCGTCAGACACGTAAGCTTGGATGTATAATACCCATATAAAGACCCAGACAACTACAATGTATTCTCCTAAATGCTTATGAAAGAAGGCTGAGATGTAGAAATAAACAAGAGTTAGTTAAATTATACACATTTTGACTTGGGATGATGCGTGGATGGGCTGCATATGTGGTAGCATATAGTGCACCCCTTGCGTGGGGAGCAAAGAGCCGCGCAGGTAAGTATAGAGTGGATGTTATACAGAGCTTTGGGGAGGGTTGCAACTTGATTGACAGCATAATCTGAGTGTAAATTACGGTTTTCGGTTCTGGATTTCGTGAGATGAGCATTCAAACCTCTAATATAATTGTTACGTTAACACACGCGATTTCTTATGAAACTTTGTCTTATCTGATCACAACTGTCACGTGGCACATCCGTTTCGAATCCCTGAGGGGGTTCGACCTTCCGTCATTTTTCCAAAACCATCCAACAACAACCATTCCATTATTGTTATCCTCGTCTACCGTGTGTGAGCATAGGAGCTGGAGTGAATGCTTAAGCTTCCGTAGGGCCCAGTGCATTTAGGATACAAGTATGCATGTTATACTGCCTTTTGATGCAATTATTATCATAAGGGTACTGACATAAGATTGTATGTAGAGTGCCCTCGAAGTGACTCACGGACAGCGGTTCATCGGTGTCTCAAACACGTCTTAGTTGTAATAGCACTCTTCAGTTGATTCCATATGCTTATGTACGTGTCAGAGGAGGGGATGTGCCGCTAGAACTTTACTGAGAACAACCGCAGCATGTTTGTAACCACAAATAAGGTGAGCTGGTAGTTTTGTTCTTTCTCGCTGCTGCTAATTCATAATGTACCTTTGTACAGCGGAGTCTTGTCCCGACCAGGTGTGTATGCACACACATTGGAACCATCCCTGGGACCACTTGCGCAGGTAATCTTATATTTAGAAGTTCGTATCTTCGAGCGTGAACCTCCCACTTCTAATACTTGATACCTGATGCTTCCACTTCCAGTCAACTAAACACTCACTTACTGTTATTACATTGTATTACAGATATCGCATCTCATTTCGTCATCTCGTAACTACGCTATTGACTCCGTTGGCACTGGAAGTACACTCCCAACTTCAGTTCGTGGTCATAAACCGCATCAAGTGCTATAAGAGAGAGGCAGACATGTGTGTTTGAATGTGAGTGGAGTCGGGACAGACAGTTACTGAAGGTTTCTCCTTGTGCATTATAGTACTGGTTCTCATTCTCATATGAAAATTCCGAACAGAAGCGTACAGTACTGACATTTAAATAAGCATTCTTTGCCCAACCCAAATATCCTACGCTCTCACACCTAAGCTTATCTTTGATTTACCCATTTACATGTAATGTCACAGTCGGCTTTTTATTTCACTACATAAGTAATTAAATGATGCAGAAGCAGCTTCAAACATATGCCTTCCTCGTTAGTGTCCATCTGATTCTCCAGAGCAATGTCACGGGATCTTGCTACGGCACAAAAGTTTGACTCGAAAATTAACGAAACCATTTTTTTGTGTCACATTTCCATTGAAGATCAAAATGTCTGCACAAAACAAAACTCCTGCGCACTGAATTTGATGATAAATCAGGTGAGCTTCTGTGAGAGTCTAGGAGAATAAAACGGACAGGTTGTTTCCAATCGAATCTATCTTTTCCAAGCGGCGAAGCATGTAGTAACACTTTTATTTATGGGTAGGTAGACCGATTTAGCCTACTGCTTCGATTACTGATGCACTGGAATATGTATATGCTCTACAGTATGCATTCTGTTAGAGTACTCTAAATCTGCTAAATAATATTTAATGTCTATCACGTTCTATCACTGGTGGAAGCATCCAATCCATGCCCCCTTGCGTGACTATTGTGGGGAAGAGATAAAATAAAAATGATTTGGGGTCAAATTATCGGCTCAAAAAAGTTTTAAAATTGTAGTGCTCTTACAGAAAAGTCGTGTGAAGGATTGAGAAACATAAATTGAATGATGGAAGACACTTTACAGGTGCTACCGTGGCATTGAAATTGTCGGAGCCTGCTCCGTTTTTCCCACATCCTCACCTTCACGTGTTTTTACTCTCCTGTGTATGCAAAATTTATAAGTGACAGCATGGGTTGTCTATTGAAACTTGTTTTCTGTGTAGTTATACGCATCCTGTGCATATGGGCTTCATGCACGCTGTTTCGTATTTCATCACTGGAGTCACTTGCTAATGGTGACGAGGAACCTAAAAAGCCAACTCGTCAGACATGCCCCAATTTTTACACTCGATCGCCAAGCATGAGGACACATGACATATGTTGGAATAACAAAAACACGAGAAACCAGAACGGGTATGTTGGTGGTATGTAAGTGCATGCAATGTTGTCATCATTTTTTATGGTAATACTGTACAAAGGATCATGTAATAAATGGGCGAGTAATACGAATTAATTTTTTGACAATTTTTAACAAAATTGATTCGCATAAAAATTCCGTAGGTTTTGCAGTGATCGTAAAGTATTTTGGAGGCGTTGAGGTCAATTCTAACTATTTGATTAGAGGCGAAAACATCTTTTAGCATTTAAAATTGCAAATAATTTACTAGTTTGAATCGGCATGTTCTTCGCGCTGTGAACTGGAATTTAAAAAGAAGTAGTTTTCCCTATGCATTTCTTATTTTCATGCATGTACAAAAATTACAAAGCGGTAGTTCAGGAATTGCACAATCAACTATTCTGATCAACACACATGGCAGCCAGTGAGAGCTCGTCCAGGGGAAACAAGATTCCCAGGCTGCTTAGGGGCATATTGCAGCTGATCATATTGCCGTTGCATCATTCTAACATAAGTCAATTGTTGACAGCAGTCTTATGCACTAGTGTTGCTCTGAGCTATATTATTTTTCTTCATTTGTTGCGAACAGGGTCGTGTTTCTTTACAAACCCGGAATGCAGTACTGCTGTGTTGAACGGTGAGAATGTCTTGGGAGATTCTGAGCGACTACAGAAGCGAACCAAGGGCTGTTGATGCGTTATGTATGAGGTTACGCTTACAAGGATCGGATCCAAACGGACTCGAAGTTACTTGTAAAATCAGCGATTTTGTTTATTCATGACTTCCTGGATGAAAGTTTTGATCTTCAACCTGACATATTTTAATTAAGTTCATGTCCTTCAGATCAAATGAAGTTGCCAGCCAAATCCAGAAAAGAAGAATGGAGAAGTATAGTGAGTCATCCTACACCCATGTGATCCTCCGACTATGAAGTGAAGCTCAGCTCGAGGTGGTCAGATGAACTGTTGCGTTGTGAACTTAATGAGCTCCCGTTGTCCACCGTGTGGCAGGCTCTTCTGTGAAGCTAATTACCAGGCCGTGCTATACCTGAGCGGCTACAACGCCTACCTTTCTGTGAATTCTGGGGAAGAAAGAGAGAGATAGAGAGTGGAAAGCTGAACAGTCATGACATTTAAGGAGACGAAGGAGATGGGTCGAAGGGGAAAAGAAGTTGAAAGAGGAAAATTTTGGTAAGCCGACCATGCGTATACAATAATCTAATAATCAAGCTGTCAGTGAGAAATGTAGGAGCTACAGGATCACGTGGGGGCAAGCCGGGCAAAAACCAGTTTTGTAAGATCCAAACACACACAGACTTACCAACACAATACGATGCAGTTCACATGACAATGAACAATAGTTTTCGTACCATATGACATCTGCCTGTCTGCTTAAGTGCGTATAAAGATGTAGTTAATGGGCCTTTACCTTCCATAATTACACATGTCCTAATACTAGGGCTAGACTTACAATCTTGTGCTATTACATCGTGTAATTTGATCACTTACCTTTTGGAAATCTTCAGACTTTTTAGAAAATTATAGAGTGTAATTTCTAATGTCTACTATGATACTAAATGGACTGTTTATCAGCTTACGCTTATTTCCAGATCTTCCTCATTATTTCCCCCCCCCCCACTTAATACTCCCTTCAAGAGTCGCACAAGCACTTGCACAGACGCGCTCACCCACATCATAATAATAAAATAATGGTAACAATAATAACTTCTTTCAACAAACAGTCAGTTATGGGAACGTATTTCCTCATGGGGTTATCACTGAAGCCATTGATGGGTAAACTTCAAGGGGGAAGCAAAAAGCTGGAAAGAGGGTACATATGACAGCAGGGAAAGGAAAAGATACTTACATTGGCGTCTGCTTTTTATCCCGAAATGAAGAGCGTATATATCATTAATATACTGAGAGCTTGTAGTATAAGAGAATAAATGGGACACAGAATTCAAACAGATCGTCTCATAATTTCCATGTGGATCCTCATTTCATTCCATCCCATCGTATTACATACTTGATTACTCATGATTTAGTCATCAGCCGGGTCAGCTACTCGGCCATCATGCAGTTCAAGATCACATCCACTCCTTCTATGCCGCAGAGCTTTTATCTTCTGTTCAACCCCTGAAAAGCAAACCTTCCTAGTATTCACAAAATTTAATTCTGAGGAAGGAACATGTGTACAGAGCTATCAGGACATACGTTATTTGTCGTCACTTTAGCGAGCAGTAGATAGTTGGGGACAAAGCCCCGATTCAAGACGAACCCTTCAGATTTCACCAGCATCACTTTAGCCTCTATCAGACATGTTACATCGGGTAGTACATAGAAATTTTAGTTAAACAATAGTCTTTTAGCCAGAGTTTATCACTGTAATAATTCGTGCAAGGGAAAAGTAACATGAGCTCTCTTGCCTAAATGGTCAGGAATTGCGAGGGAACGCCTTAAATTAAGCACGTCCATTCACACATTTTTGTTCTGTCCCCCTCCCATCTTTAGTAGCTACAATCCGGATGCAGCCCTACTTTTTGATAACACTCAGTTCAATTGGATTCGTTTGTACAAGGTTGAAAACTGCTGAGCATTTTCCTACTATACTACATGCACATGCTCTGGTTGCGTTAGAACTAGCCGCAAGGTTGCGGCGAAGACTGATGTGGTTAGTACGGTAGCGGGCTCATCACGGAAATAATAATTCATCTGATTCAATCTAGGACACGATGCTGAAAGAACGGGTTGATTTATTAATGTCGGCCTTCACTGAACATAAATCACTCAGCAAATTGGAAGCATCTCTGACATTACGTGGCGAGGGTTGACTGGCTCGGGAGGTCTTTTAAAATCTCTGGAAATCTGATCCATGATGGAACATTCAACTGAGTTTGTTGCTCAGCTTGTTCAATCTATTGCATAGGTGTCTCATGAAGCTTCAATAACCCTATCCCGCCCTCTCCTTAACTCTTAAAAGCTCAATTCTTGTGCAATATGATAGCTTTATTTTCAAATTACCACCGCTTTCATACACCAAATACACAAACACACAACAATGTTGGTCCCGACCGCCCATCACCTTAAGTGTGGTCGTTCGGTAGTGTGTAGTGTGGAGTCCTTTATAGACTCCTGCAGCTTCTCTCGTGGTTCAATCCATACCTATGGGCAGGGTAAATGATTTACATTGGCCGGCACTAATGCACACAGCTCATGGCGTATAGGTTTCCTACTCGCCTAAGTGGATGTTTGAGTGTGTGCATGTGCTTGTGTGTCTTTTAGCAGTTCATCCATGGAGCCGACCAGCTTTACAGTCTGATTCTTAAGTGGCTACTTAGTGTTTACTTCCAGTTCTCTCAGTCATCAAAGCTCATTTCCCCCCGCAAGAAAAGCTTATTACATTTAGAAACGTGTTTCGAAAGCAAACTGTTTTCCAGTAATGACCCTGGTTCGATTGCCGAATATCCTTACCCTACAGCATTGGGGTTCCGGCGGTCACAAAGCTGTGACAGCGTTGAGGAAGGGGGTTGAGCTCACCACTGAGGATCCTGATAAGAATTTTACATTTCTTGAGAAAGCGAGATTTGACGCAGGCGAGGGACTCGGAGTACTGAGGATCATTTCGTCAATGTTTTTTACATCTGTCAACGCGAGCATGAGGGAAGCAGTGAAACTCTCATTTAGGGAAGCATTTAAAATACATTTTCAGTCCACAAATCGTACGGATAGTTTCCTTTTTTGGTCCATGATGAGCTTCTTAGAATACGGAAAGTTACTTCCATATGTAATACCTCCCTCCCAAGTGTGTTCCGTCCGGTGGTGATTAAATGTTTGACCGGTTGCAACTCACTAAGAAGACCGTACTTCAAGGGGCTGCAACTGCAAATGAGGCGTATACACATATCCTAATACATTAGATGTCCGTCCGATGTACGAAAGTGTTCAAAAGTGTGATGAACATGCGCGTCATTTGGGCTGACTAACTCCAGTTACATTTGCTGACCATAAGCAGTCCGAGTGCGAGTTCTGAGAGCATAGGTCGGGATCGTAAACGATTTGAGTGGAAATTGTCGTTGGATTTGTCGTGTTAAGTCTTATTACGTCATTGTATACATTTCATCTGTCCTTTGTTCGCAGCTTTGGTGACCAGGCAGGCTTGAAATTTAACGCAAGTTGTCGAAAAAAACTCAGTCAGACTGCTATATGAACGAGCTTCCAATGGAGCTGGTACAATGGAAGGAGAGTGAATTTGGATCTTTTTCGGGCTGACGTCTGGGCGTCGATTGTCACTTATGGGTGTTAGATGTTTTACACAGAGGGTATTGAATGGGAGCTGGGAAAAGTCACTTGTCCTGTGTGTTCCTATCAGGAAACTATATGTAAATGCTGGCCAAGTGGGTAGAGTGGAACATGTATCTTAGTGTGTCTGTGTGTGCGTGTGTGTGAACGAGAGGCAGGTGTGAATGACAGGAGATTTCCTCCTCCAAATTTTTTCCACCAACATTTTTCTGTCAGCATCTCTTCCCAATGAAATCTACCCTTCGGTTGGCAAGCTAGTAGACTCGAATCCTCCTGACACTTGCGTTCCATATCACTGGGAGACAAACAACCTCGTTGAATTTCGTACGAACGAACGAACCACCATGGGCGCATATTAGAAGCTAGTATGTCTCTTCCAGGACCGTTGTTGTTGTGTGTTCGTGAGTCATTGTGTACATGTCCGTGCGTGCGCATCTGTGTGCAAAGAAGTAAAACTTTTCCCCCTTTACTTCTGTACTTACATACTTATGAAGAGAAGTTATTGATGGTAGGCAGGGAAATTTCGGGTTGGAAAAGACTGCAGAGAATCTGCCTCTTCCCGTACAAATGGTACCCTCACTAAATATTCACCACAATAATATCTGTATCTGTTGATGCCATTTATCTCACTCTAGGCGGATACTTGTGTGTGTGTGTGTGCATGCTATTGAAAAATATAGTTGGCACAGTATGAGGGGCGTGTACTGTATCCTCCTCTTAAAGAGTGTGTAAAAAGCATACTTAATTCTATGAACTTGCAGCGGGGTGATCACATACAGAAGAGTGGCAATGAGATCCCTCCGTTCAGCCCTCCGAGAGTGTGCACTATCTTGCCATGCAGGGTGGCGAAATATTTCCCTCTGGATTAAACTTAATTCTGTAGGACTTATGGATCGTGTCAAAGCCAGTCCCAGCATTAACTCGCCACTACATATACAATGAAGGCTAGCGCTTATGTATACAACCCTGGTCCTCCTGTCAAATTATTATTATGTACCCGTTGGTCTTTAGACTAAGTGGCAACTGGAAAAGAAGTACGTGAAAACAAAACTTGAAGCGATTACTCATAGCGATTAGGCCCACTGCTGGGTGCACAGTTAAGCCGATTCGTCCCATTGAATTTATCGAAAGCTGAAAAGAGCAGCATCAAAGGCATTATAGTATATGTATCTATTTGTTTCTCTCTGTGTATTGTAAAAACATTGCTCGGTATTCAGCTTTCACAGACGTGCTTCCCGCTACTACGCTTACTGGTCCGCACAGCTTCCCACGTACACCAAGGGATCGTAGGGGACGAAGAAAAAATGGAATTAACCTTAACTTTGTCATCATTCCCATTCGACGTAAGTATTATGGGTACTTCAACATTCTTGACTTTCGCTTACTCTTGAGTGAGGTATTACAAAGAATATTACGTCCCACCACTCAAAAGAGCTGCATTAAATCCCCTAGTCGCTTCGCACCAACTATAGTTATTGTTCGACAGTGCTATGAACTTGGGACTTGGTAATTAAAGGTTTGAAACCCTGTTTTGAATGCATCAAGAAATCTAATGTCCCTTTTATAGTTTACATTTTTAAATAAGACGCAGGAACTTGCAAATATAATGCACGAAGCTCTTGCTACCCAATTGCTGGCCAAGCAGTCCCCTCTGCCGTCATGTGGCTTCATGATTCTTGCGGAAAAAAGAGGGATTTCAGGAGTCAAAAATCGGTATGAAACGGCCAGCGGTGCTCCCAATTCTACCCCCTTTTCATTCTACCCCTGGTTTAGCAATGGAGTGGGCACATTTCAGCTGTATTTAAATGTACAAAGATATTACCTGCTGGTTTGGAAACCAGCATGCTTATCCACTGCCCGGTGTGTTGCCAATGCATTGTACTCAATGTCACTTGGAAAAATATAGAATCAAAAGCGAAGCATTCTAACCGTTGAAAAAAGGCTTCCGAATATGACTGATAGGGTATTTCCTCGAACATCTCTACTCAGCCCTCGAGGATAAAGCGGCAGAGTAGATTTAGATTTTTTGGTGGGATGTTCCGTACAATATTGACGCAAACTAAAGCAAATGAAGAAATAGAGGCACGCGGGGAGGAAGAGAAAACAAATTAGATAAGGGGATAAACAGTATAAATCTTCAAGGAGCAACTCACTCGGGAGGAGTAATACACTGCCATTGTGTATGATACTTATTAGGTTAAGGTTAAATGCGGCTGCCAGAGAAACACACGCAAACAGCCACAGCAGCAGCAACTGTTTCAGACCGAGTTTAATCTCAATGAGAATTCAAGGGGAAGGGTCCAACTGCTGAGATAAAGACTGGTTTTACAACCGGAAAGATTAGATGTCAAGCAACAAATCACTTAACCAAGGTGCACTCTGGATGTACACTTCATTATAATTGTACAATAAGGGCCACAATACATAGGTCAGGTGTCAGGGTTGGTGACCAGACTTCTTTCTGAGTTTTATGTTGTGACAACCTTCCTCGCCGCGGTAGATATTCAGATGTGCTCACAATTTATACTTTTGCCACCGCATTATAACTTGGCGTCTTGTAATCGTTCAAGTAATGAGCGATGTAAACGTTGCAATTCCACTAGGGCAGTAGCATATCGAGTCTTAGCAGTCTCTTATGCTCTCCCTCGGCACTCGTAGACTCTACCGTAAGAGTGGACACATAAACACAAGCATAACTAACTTATATATTCTGAGAGAAGAGAAGACATTAAACAATTTTCCGCATTCATATTTGATAAGGCTAAATGGCTTCATTATACACACAATGGCAAACATATATCTACTGAGACCGGAGCCCATTCTGACTCCCACGTCACATGCATACTTGCTCTCGAAGTGTTTTTACTTTTGTCCTGTCCCGTATTTACTCGGCTAGTCATATCGGTGCACACTGGCTTGATTGTCAGACATGAACCAATACGTATTTACCTGCCAAGCAACACCAGCTACTTATTTCCATCCTTGGATTTCCCTGTCATTCAGCGTTATAATAGGAGCGTATGCATGCGGAATGATGGTGAAGGCTGCGCGCTTGCTTTGCATGTGTGCTGTAGTAAGAATATGTACACTCCACTGAGTTCCGGACAGTGTGTGCCGCCACAACGATTTCAAACGTTATTGAAAACCCCTACACCTACAGAATTCGTTAACGATAGTAATAGGGTAGCAGTAGGCAAAGAAAATAGGGTATTTTTGAATACCGATATTCAGTTAATTTATTTCGGTATTTCGTATAATTTTTTCTAAAATTTCACGCAATATTTACATTTACACGTGCATGAAGAATTTCGCTCTGAAAATTGAGCATCTTATAAGGGTAATTTTTCACTTTCAACGGTAGGCCCTCTGACGATCCAAATTTAAGATGGTGAATCCTTAACGAATTTTAATAAAAAATTTTGCAGTCAACACGTATTCCCTTTTTACACCTACATAGCTCAAAACTTTGTAAACCCCTAATGGAGAGCAAATTCTAGATTCTGGACCTACTGCTTTCCGAAAGACTACAATTCTGAAAAGACTACGTAGGGCATAGATTCTGTGATCTGGGGACGTGAAAATGAGCCTTGTTAAATGTTGATATTCATGTATAAACTGCCCTACGCGATTTTTAGGCATTTTCAAAAAATCATCGACAAATATCGAATCATTCAGGCGATTAAGAAATTAAATTGGAAAAAAAAGGTGAAAGAAAATTAACCACCCCGCGGCGTTTCATACAATCCTTGTAGCCTGAGTGGTTCTACGCTTTGTAGGGTTGCTAACAAATAACGTCATTGCGCTGGGACTGAATTGTATTTGATGTGTTGCAACTTGCCACTATATACTTAGAACATTTTCAAACCCACTCGCTTCCGCCTTTTTTTTACGACGAAGCATACGGTCATCCCATGAGTTGAAATATTGAATGAGCGTTCTGTTCCAACTGCTAGTAACTGAAACATTCTAGTCTTCGAATTAATTAAATTTGCGCACCCCATAGTTCCGGTATTACCCTGGGTAATCCGTTGGGTAATTTACCCAACGGATACTAGCGATATTAACACAGAGCATTTGTTTCGTTACATCATTGGTAGGGTAGGGAAAAAGCTTGAAAATGTCGTTGTTAACTACTGTAACCTCGACTGTTAAGGGTAAATACCGGTATTCGATAACGGTACTCACAATGTTGGCACACACTGATTTTGGAACATATCCACGGGTAGATAAAACTACAAGAGTACAGCAACATGCGATTTTTATGTGTAAGTTATACCGTATATGCATGCCCGCGTAAAAACAACTCGTCTGGCCGAGGTAGGTATGACTACATGGAGACATAGTAACTAAGGCCACCGTGGACGCTCTGAAATTACGTTGCGTAATTCACTGGAAATGAATGGAAACTGGTCAAATAAGTAGGTGCTGCACAACTCTCATTTCTCATCACTTTTTGTCCCAAAAAACGCATGTCCTACGCTCACCGAAGTGTTAGTGTGTCCGGGCATGCTTCCTATCTTTTCCCCTTTTCACTACCCTGTCATTGACATGAAGGCATTTCCGTTGGCGTAGCAACATATGTATTCGACCGCGTCCCATACAATTTTGGAGACCCAGGGTAGGACCATAGACTTTTGATTTATTCATGTGAAATGATGGGATTGGTGTTTTCAATTGCCATTCTCATGCCTGCATTCGTTGACATTGTTACACTGGGCCGCGTACCTCATGCAGACAAATACACAGAAACTCATATTGGTTCCTTTGCTACCGTCGAATGAGAGGAATGCCATACCATGATTGAATTTCAGTCATCGACTGGGTCACAAGCTCATTGTGGTCCAAGCGTACATGCGAGAGTAAATATAAAAAACAAAAATTCCCTTGTAGATTGTAGTCAAGCTACAACAGACTAACAATTTAAGAAGAGAGCACATGGGTCATTGAGATGATGAAAATACAGATGAAAAATGAGGCGATCTACTCACCTAGATATACTCTCTCTCCATGCTTATAAGCATAGAATGGCTAACTACAGTTGAGGCTACAGACAGTAAAGCTCGGCATTCCTCCAATCAAGACCGGTTGATTCAGTAGCCTCTGAGCGATTCAGATTGGACTGGAAGAAGGCTTAGATACTACCTACAGGCCTGCCTGTTCCAAATCCAATCGAAATCTCGCGGCCAAGGTTTGATTCACCTGGTCTTGACTGGAAAAGTTGCCGAACTCTGTTGCCTCGACTGTAAGAGAGCGGGAGTGAGAGAAGAAGGTATACTGGACATAAGAGAAGCTGAGCACTGAAAGGAGAGGGCGTTTGAAAAGCAAGGAAAGAGAGAGACCAAAAGGAAAGCACATCCCATGCAATTCGAGAAGGAACAACATAAACAGGATGATAAATAACTGAGTAAAAGAATACCACGTGACACAAAGGACTTGCATCTGTCTCCTGTGGCTTTTGTGGTCGTGGCACTTGAATAACCACCCCTCCTTCATAAACAGATCTCCTATTTTATTTATTACCTTAATTGACACAACAGAGAGCGACAGTACAACTTGGCCCGCGCGCGAGCGAACCCACTCATTTAAATAACCCCTGTCGACCTCATACCCAGTTCCATTTCCCTGCTCCTCCATACCACCGTCACCGTCCCGGGTAAACAGTCGAAAAAAAGTAAAGTAATAATAGCGGCCTTGCAGTAGCAAGTAGTGGCAGCAGCAGTAGCACCAACAACTGTAACAGCAACGGGCAAACCATAGACCCGAACTTTTATGCATATCATACCCTTCGTGCGCACGGTATATGTATAGAATAACTGCTAGCAATAGAGTACAGTGCATAGAGTGACTGGTAACAAAACATGCTCCTGCGATGGTGAAAGAAGAAAGAAACGATGTCAACTCTGGTCCATTTTGTGCAGGGCGAGGAGGATCTGAAAGAGGAAATTATTCCTGCTAAAAATCTGGGGAACCCCCCACCGGCATCCCATTTAGCCTTTATCCACCATTCCCGCTCGAGTTTACTACTGCTGTATTTTCAATGAAACATCATGTGAGAATGAGGAAGGAGCCTCGTATACCCAGCTAGAATAAATGTTGTCCTCATATGAGCCAACCAGATTGTTTGTACCGAGTCGTTTGGGTGGATATTATTCCAAAGAATCAACCGGTATGTATGACCAAAGTAAACGGAATATAAGCCTCTGTACATTGTATTTACATAATAATTATGTTCCTCGTCCCTGTTCACTACTACAACTACTGCGATTATGGCCCTGGATATTTCACATGATCTCAACTACTGGGTATGACCATGAGTATGAGTGCAATAGCGGGTAATACATGTACTTTCGCAAGTCAGTTGGGTTTCACAGCTCATATGTGCTTCGGCGTAAACATAACTATGCGAGCATTTTGGAACGTGTGCTAAGAAATCCAATCGAATGCCTTTACTCTGACGCGACAATGTCCTGAGTAACGGAGGTCGAAGTACTTGCCAGAGATATACTCATGTTCAGCGACTAGTTTACGTGTAAAGAAATAAAAGGTAATGATAATCCTTCTACGACAGTTATTCGGGCGGAAAACGGAGGAATATGTCAGTGAAAGAGAAAGAGATCGGAGTGAGAAAAGGGAAGATGTTGAGAAAAA
Organism: Pseudobourletiella spinata; assembly: GCA_009870155.1. NCBI lineage: Eukaryota > Metazoa > Arthropoda > Collembola > Symphypleona > Bourletiellidae > Pseudobourletiella > Pseudobourletiella spinata. The sequence goes on along the minus strand of WJFA01000046.1, from coordinate 8,288 downwards.
TTTTCCAGATGTATTATAAGAGGAAACTTGTGTTTGTAAAGGGATTCACTCGACGAACTCTGAAAGAGTAACAGCATGAGTAGTAGTCACCACAGACACAGCAACATGATAGATCCGTATAGAATCGAACCGAAAGTTTCACTGGTTACAAGACGCGTGCGGGTTGGTGGGAGCAAGCGTGCGAGTCAGGACAGTATACCGGGTGTGTGTGCATTTGTGAGAGAGAGCGAGTGAGAGAGGGAGAGAGGCTCAAAAGGCGTCAGATCCAGCCCAGGTTGCGACATTTCCAATAGAACCTACCAAAAGTCAGTTAACGTGAAAGATAGGATTCCCATGGAGAAGTTTCAGGTTATTTTCCACGCTTTTTGGATTCCCACTTTGTGTGTTTCATCGATCCGAGCATGAACGTTAAATAGGGAGGCCCGAATGAATAAAGGAAGGCGCAGGACTTAATTACACCTACAGCAAGGAAAAGGTGGAGTTCTCTATTAAAATACATTGAGAAAAAGACGTGAATATTCTAATTTACAACACGGAGCCGTGCATCCAACGACCCTACATAGAGCCGAGGCAGCGTACTTAAGCACAACAAAAATTTGTGCGTTGTCAAGCAAAAATTTATCTCATGTACACAACGTCCTCCTATCCCATCTCACACACTCGCTCTCCCACCACCCTCTTTCTGTTTCGGTGCTAAAACACTTTCGTGCTACCGCGCTCCCGCACCTCCCTCCATGTCTAGCACACTCCCAGACTACTATAATAACTCATGCATACATATTACTACTTTGGGTAAGTATCCCATCCACCACCGTTCTGATTACAATGGTTACATGCCATATTTATTATCCGTCTCATTTACATCCAGAGTATATTCCCCGCTTTCCCACCCACAGCCCAACGTACATATCTAGTAGTAGTAGTAGGAGCGGAACAGCACTCTGTTTATATACATCAGCGGATCCATGGTACAGTGCACATGATAGATATATGTATACAAGCAACGCACACACTCATCCCTCTTGTTTACACTCCGAAAACACTAACATAGCACCCATCTCCTCTCACATGTACAGTTCAAATTTCCCACCCATTGGTCAGTGGTTACTCGACACCGTGCACAATAATACTATTACGGTTGAGGAACAGTAATAAACTGTGGTGGATCACACGTGGAGTTCCGAGAGTGGAGACTTTTGTATGGGAGAATGGGCTGACAGAGAGCACGATGACACTCCGACGACGACAACTATAGTTGTTCACGGTGATATTCAGCGACAATTTAAAAATTATCGCCCGTCCTCTCTTAATGTAACTGTTGCATGTTGGAAGTGCACATTTGTGCAGGTTACTTGTTAAAACCTTTGAAAATCCTGTATAGATCTAGTCCCACCATTCTCAAGCAAATTGTATAAGGTTTCGTAAAATTGGAACTGTACTCAGTTAATCACATATGTACTCGTATAATCCAACTTTTGAAGACGCTTCGTCAACAGGGTTGAACAAAGTATTTCCCTGTGCTGATTTCATTAGGAATCATCTACCGAGATGGACTGGTCAGAACTGGTGGCATGTACGTGAATGTGTGCAGTGTGTGTCTCCATGTGTATTCTCTGGACCGAGAGGTTTAATTGGATTTGAAAGGGAGATGATATTCTGTAAACACAATATAAGGATTTGAGAATAAATCTAATTTATCCTTTAAGTCGGTTTTATTAATGGAAAAGTGCTCATGCGAAAAATCCCCTCCTGTAGATGTGACAACGAGCACGTCTAAGTCCGCCACTAGCAACGATAACCACCGACAAGTACACAGGGGCCCTTATGTGAAATCTATTGGCCCTCTAACTTCCTATTTGAGTTATCTGTACTGCCAGAGTAACGTTTCCCTTTCGTATAAGCATGCATGGACAAATCGTGTATACTATATACCTTCAGCCTGTGCCCTTCCTAGCAGTTCTCCCGTTCCTGATTTCTAACGTATTGCAACATCACTACAGGGACTACCGCTGTGACCTTGTAAGCAGTCAGTTGGAACAATCCCGGAGGTACCATATTTCCTGCTTTCTTTTGTTACCTCATGGCAGAATTCTCTAGAGTTAGGATTATGCAGAGGGGTTCAATCTTTATGTATTAGTGAATTCATGTTTAGTCGTTCCTGTCATCAATCCTCAAGACTAAATTTCTACTGCGTTCTAAATTCACACTCGATTATAATGCTGGTCATAGTTCACGGTATACGTTTTGGTCTGCCGTGGTAACGTACATTGAAGGGTTTCTTCTGAAAAGGATGGTTCGTGGTGGTACAAACCTTGGATGATGTCAAACAGCTAAAAGGGAGCCAGAAAAAGTGAAGAAGAAGTGGAGCAGTGACTGACTGTCTAGTAGTGTTTTTAGTAAAGCTACTTGAAACTGAGCTACTGCTGCCGTTTCCGGGCCTCCTTGGTCGTTGGCGTTGCGGAGAGAACAAAAGCTCTCATGAATTGTACCGTCGGACACTTCCTTAGACGGACGTAGGGAGGGCAAAAATAATATTCTTAAAACCGGTTTTGGTTAAAATTCAAATTGAAGGAATATTTATAAGACGGCTACAGCTGGAGCAGCTGTTTCAAAATTAATAGAGAACGTGTTGATTAGCATAGAATGAGTAATTTGAGATAGAAGTAAACTCATTTCAGATTTTCCGTCAACTTGTTTCCTGACAAGCTTGCTCATGGATCCGGTATACACACACATTCACATAAGCTTTTAGACGCACAGACGCTCCGCCTGACATTTGTCAGTGAGAGCGGGAGGATCTCGGAAGAGGAATTGCGAAAACCGTGTTCTCCTCCCTGGCAGATATTAATTTGAACATGTCGGCGCAAGGATGTTTAATATAACAGCGCAGCCGTGATAATTGTGCCGCACCACTACTCTCTCTGTTCCTCCTGCTGCTCGTTTCTGGGGGGGAGGAGTGGTAGTATAAGGCACGCACATATGTAATGGTGTGTGCTCCGGTGAGGGTCCGTCTTGGCAGCACATATGCATGTATACACGCAGCATGTGATATGTTCCTATCCTCCCTAAACTGACAAAGTGCGAAAACTAAATTCGATGGCTGCGAAGTGTGCGAGAAGTAGGGAGAGAGAGAGAGCGCCAGTCAGCGAGTACGAGAAAGGCGAATCATTCACCGCTGTTTTCTTCTCACTGTCAAAAGACTCCCTTTATGCCATATTAGCTTTGAGCGCGTAGGATAAATCCACCAGAGGATGAATTGGAAATACTTCCACAAGATGTGTACATACAAAAGGGTAAGTAAAGTGATGGGAGAGAGGATAAATCAATTTGGGGAACTGTGCGTGCCGGATTGTCGATAGACTTCTCATCTACATTTAATCAAGACTGACACAAAAGAGGAGTGTTTACACTACACACCCTCCATGAATTTTTCATGACATTCACTTTTATATTACCTCTCTATGACATCTCATCGCATAGATTCTCCGGATCTCCCTCCACAAAACATGTGAGCCCTCGTAGTAGAAGTAGATGTAGTAGCACTAGTGGTAGTTGTATCAGCAGCAGTAGTAGTGGTAGTAGTAGCAGCAGTAGTATTAGCGTCGGCGGTAGCAGCAGTGCTGGAATATCAGCATGTGGACCATGTATACTCAAGTGCCACACATGGTTCGCTACTCCATCTCGACCCTACCTTTATCCTCCACTCACTACTGACGACGACACTTCAACTTCTAATATAAACACGGAACCGTACACGACTACCACTGCCGACGCCGCCACCACCACTATCTTGCTAGGGGAAACCGTTTTTTTTTGCCCAAAAACTGAATCACACTGTGTCTCCCGTCCTCCTTATCCATACAGCTCCTCGTCACCTTTCCCCGCCGACGGCTCCTCCTCCACCGTCTCATCATGCTTCTCTTGTATATGGCTACAAAATACTGACATGGACGTTGGATTCAATTTAGCTTTCGTAGTCGTTCACGCGCTGCAAATTGGGCTCGTCTCACCATGTCTCCCATGCCTCCGCTTCACTTTTGACCCTACTTTTTCGCCTGCCTTTAGACAGATACCACTACAAGCATACACTTGCAATTCTACGCTTACACTGTACTCACTTCACCTTTTCCTTTCCCACAACTCCGACCAAGTCTGCGTTTGTGTGTGTGTGTGTGCGTGCAAGTACAATAAAGATTCATTTGTTTTACAATCTGCCATCGGATTGTGAAGGTTGACATCTATAGAATTCAAATGTATAGGCATCAGTTGAGGCGAACTACTTAATCTAGTTCTACACAGACAGCTACAGACCTAATGCACAGTACCCTGTTTGGAGTAATTATGTGTATGTACGTGTAAGATAGATTTTCTATTTGTCCGTCTGCTCCTTTGAGAGAACTCACATACCTTCCAGTTTCCCCAGCGATCAATCGTTGCTATGCTATAATTAAAATCGTTCATATGCTTAAGGAACCAACCTCCCGTTAGCTTTCGAGGGAAAATTTCAAGGTGTGTTTGTATGAAAGATGTGTAATCGACGACCCTCCGCGTGGGGCACAGTTCATCATGTCACTTGCCCATTTGATTCTTTCGGCGTGAAGCACTGATGGCTGACACATTTATTTGCAGTTTACTCACCGGCTAGGTGATCCAAATGTAGAGCCAAATGATCCGGGGATACACTGTACAACTTAATCATATGGTTCAATCCACTTATTTTCTGTCATCACTTGAGAGAAAGGATCAAATAGGGTAGGAAACAGGTTATTTAGTGGATAAGCTGAATCGAGTGGGAACGGGAACAGTACGGAAGCAGTGTGTAGGTGTTACAACCATCTCGCTATAACAGTCTTAGTTAATAGATATACTGGGGAAGGTACCAGCTTGCGTGAGTTAGGTAATCAATAACAAGTCGTGCATAAAGATTTCAAATAATATGAAGAGTATTTACTAATTGCTAGGTTCCTCTGTACTCTATACCCATTCAAAGCTATATTATTCTAGCTTAAACCGTATCTACGTGACGATGTCACCTCAAGGGCTCGGTCGAGATACTTCATCAGATCGAAGGTAGTCATCCGTCTCGAGCCAATTACAGCCAACCTTTTGAAGCTATTTTAAAGCGTGACGGAGCCTCTTTCAATTTGAATGTGATTTGAAGTGAATTTGAATTCAACGGATCAAACAGTCTCGTATCAGCCACCCGTCGAAACGGAATAGCAAGCTCTTGTCAGTGCTTTGAATAATCGCATTGGAAAATACGAATAAGAAATGCTAGTATTTTTGTATTTGTATTTGTCATTGACCGGCTTAAGCATTCGTATTTCTGAAAAAGTTTTTGTCAATGACCGGCTCAAGTATTCAAGCAAAGAATGGCGCTGTTTCTGTGAAATTAGAAGCATAAATATTTCCGTATTTGTACAGGGTGAGCCAAAATTCCTGATACACTGCAAAATTTGGCTTATAACTAAAGTATGGGACTAACATTTCTGAAACCGCACACACATGTAGCTTATATTACTATCATGTTAAGCATGCCTAGCCAGTTGCTTAAGTGCCACCAACAAATTTCTGTAGCCATTTGAATCCTTTGGGGTCGAGTACCTGCGGCACGCAGGCCTCGTCTAGGATTTCCAGCATTTATCGCACAACTGTGAAGAGATAGCAGGCCAATCTTTTACACAATTACGGAGGGTGATTTGGGTAGTAATATGTATGAACCACGCGTATGAGCGCCGCTTTTAGGAATGTTATCAGAGGTCCCTTCCTCACCGGTGAACTTCCTGAGATTTTCACACGCCATCATCCAAATTGATCATTTTTACATGCCATTTGCGCAAAACTAATTCAATCTTAATGAAATTATGTGATTTTGTGCACCTAAGCTCACGGTTTCTGTAGCCATAAAACTATTGCTCTAGGATATACCGGTAGCAAGAATTGCAAAATTAATTTAAAAAATTAGTATTTTTAAATTTCAGCCTGCATTAAAACTGTGGCAAACATTTTGAGAAAACATTTTTGCGAAAAAAATCTGCGAGAGTTATGCAATTAAGCTTGAAATATAGTTTGAACTAAAATTTTGTTGTTGAGATGACCCACGTAAAATAAATTTGCAGCTAGATCTGCGAACCGCTCATACCTTCCAATATTATACGCTCCAACATTTTCTATTCCCGAAACTTCTGTTCACTTATGATGTTTAAAACATTCTGCTCTTTCTAATGAAACCAACCAAAAGTTTTTCTCTTGACGCATTCAGGAGATAATACATGAAAACCGAGGATTACTTCATTTTTGGGAAAAATTGAGAGCATTTCGAAATTCTAATTTAATATTTGTTGGTACAATACTTCTAATATGTTGTGCACTCAGGAAAAAATCGACTACAAATGCTTCCGAATGTGTGTATCAGGACTTTTGACTCACCCTGTATGTGTCATTAACCGTCTCAAGCATTCGTATTTGTCAATTTACGCTTGAGTATTCGCATTTCTGTATTTTTATATGTCATTGAACAATTATATAGTCAGGATTGAAGGGAATAGACTTAAGCTCGAATACCACATCTTCAAAAGATCAATGAGGTTTCTCACAAGAATTCTGGAGATGGATGACTCGAGAATACCTAAAGTAGTGTTGCAAAAACTTAACTTTATAAATGATACCTCAGAGCTAAGCCCGATCTCAAATTGGGCTTCGCAACTGCAGCTTCTTGTAAACAAAGTAGACACGAATATCAAAGTCAAGGATTTAACGGCGGACATAATCAGGGAAAATTCTCATGATTGGTATGAAATTTACCGTCAGAAGTTGTACCTGGAGGACATTGAGCGGGTAGTTTACTCTAAGTGTAACCCGAGATACAAAAGTCTCTTAACTACTGAGTCTCTCCCTCTTTATCTTTTAAACTCGGACATGAGTCCAAACAAGTTGGCCATCATAGCCCAACTTCGCTGCTGCCCTGACTTTTTCTTACCGTATTAAATTTTACAATTTCTCCCACGTATTAAGTAGTGAAGACCAATGCCTAGACTGCCAATCTGGTTCAAACCGAACATGGTACCACATCATTTTCTGCTGCGAAAAATACTCTGATATCCGCACCAGATCCCTGAAAGATTTCGTAAACATTTCATATGATAATTTTATAGATTTAATTAAGTACCCTACGGCTAACTTTGCGGACGGGGTTCACGACTTTCTTATAGCTTACATTACATCCCTGAGTTCCCCTACGGAATTAATTTAATGCATCTTTTAGCTGACCTGTGAAGATTGATTGTTTATTCCAATTCGATGCAACCAAACTGTGCAAAAATGCCTACACCATGCTAAAATGACTCTGTAAAATTCTAGGTTTTACTTTAATCCAAATTACTATTTCATTCTTAAATAGATTTGTGTATGGGTTGCCAAAGCACAATAAATCAATTCATTCAATACATACTACTGCTGTAGGTTTTTCGTATTAGGTATACATACATTTACACGTGTACCCATCTTCACACATTGTTCCGTAAATGGTGTCCATTAATTACGCGTTATTATTCCTCCGTGTAAGACAGTTGCAGAGTCTATAGCTGCTGTGGATGTAATTTTGTTCTGTTCAGTTGTACTTTTATGATAATAAAACTCGTTATTTTTAGTTTAGCGCCTATATCCTGCACCCATCACACGGCGTGTACATTCAAAGAGTTTTTGTCACTCCATTGATGTGGAGGGGATACGACTCGCACATAGCATTTACATACTAATCGTGAATACGAGTCGCGCACAGCATATACAAACTACTCCACTGCTGTGGAAGGTATACGAATCGTGCACAGCATATACATACTAATTGGGAATAGGAGTGGCGAATTACCCGACAACATATCCATAATTAGCGGGGAAAGAGTTTGCCCATTGCATGTGATACCCTACATATCGCATGTCCAGTGCATGTGCATGCGACAGTATAACATGCGACATTGGTGTGTGCGAAGGCATAAAACACGACGTGGATATGTGCGACAGCATAACATGCGATGTCGTTACGTGCAATATAGTGACATGCGACATTTAACATGTGACATGGGTGTGTGCGTTATAGTAACAGAAGACATGGTAATGTGCGACAGCCTAACATGTGACAGGCAAGTTCAATAAAATTACATGTTACATACGTATGTGCAACAGCATAACATGCGACATTGCTGTGTGCGACAGCATAACATGTTACGTGGGTATGTGCGACAGCCTTACATGTGACAGGTATGTGCAATAAAATTACATGTGAAATGGGT